>VDFB02031668.1:66235-211859 GCA_007258455.2 Sequoia sempervirens | reverse complement strand
AAAATCTTTATAATTTCAATACGTCAAACGACCAAATAGTACGCGAGATTTTGAGGTGGTAATCGGGTGCAATTTTAAACCGTTGAGGTGGGAAACGGGAGCAGTTAAACCCTACGGTGGAAACGGAAAATACAAACGGCGACAGAACGAAATGGCAAATCTGAAAACGGAAAGGTCCGACTTAAGGGGGCTATGGGCCCCGCCACCTAAGCAGTCAACGCTTAGAGTGTGTCGGTTAAGCCCGACCAGCAATCCCATGCTCGAGCTCACATGTGTAGGGGGGAGAATGATGGGACGTTGTGGAGGGGAAACCCGCAACGAGGGAGATAGTGAGATGGGCGAGGTTGGCAAACAAGATCAGAAGAGGTGGGCAACTTATCTAAAGAGGACACATGGGGAGAGTAGAGCGATTCTTGGGGGGATAGTCAGCTAAAGCAACTGCAATTGGAAGGTCGACAACATTAGGAGTACTCGAGGTATGGTAAGATCTAAAGGGATATAGAGGAGAGGGGCCAGTAGTCATGCATGCTAACTTTGTCAACATGTAGCCATTGACTAGAATATCATAGAACTTTTTTTTTTTTTTTGAAATGCGGATTGGCCTCTTATCTATCTATAACTAAGGTTTGGAGGTTTGACTCACCATGCAACTCGCCACATTAACACATCTATTGAGAAGTGTCTACAATTTGACTTTTTAAAGATTTGACCAAAACTTAATAATGGGAACCCCAATAGTTGAACAAAAAAATACTATTTGTTGCTTGTAAAATATCATATTTTTATTTAAAATAAATTAATATGCAACATAAATGGACCAAATACCTATTGGTAACCATCAATCTTTGATATCTCTAGCTTTTATATTCAACACATATGGACCAATAGTTGAACAAAAAAAAACTATTTGTTGTTATAAAAACAACACATAATTATTTAAAATACAACTTATATCAAACAAAAATTGACCAATAGTTGAACACAAACTTTTTGAAAATCCTTCACATTTAATAGAAAAATACATGGTATTTATTGTACTCACCTTTTATATTTGTCATAAGACAAACTATTAATATAAAATACTCCAATGCGTGTACATTGCTGCCCCAATAGTTGTACACATAAGAACAATATTTTTTCATTATGATAACAATACTTGTTTAAATGAATGTCTTACTTTATTAAATGAGCATTTTATTTTTAAATGACACTTATAGTGGATAGTTGTGATATTTTATTTCAAACAAAAATATACTTAATTTCACTTTTTCATGAATGTATTTATGTTTTTTAAATAAACATTTAGAGGTTCTCATGTGTTCAAGTATGGGTCCACTTTTGATCAACATTTGATTTTTTTAATTTACATTTGGACTATTTATTTACAATATATAGTATAAATATGTGGCAAGATTGAGCATTATAATCACAATTGAGTGGACAACTATTGGCCCCTCTCCCCTATGAGAAATTAATGTGAGGCATTGAAACTAGATGAAAAAAATTGCAATCAATGGTATGTGTACTTGGAGGTGCAAGAGTTTGACCCCTACGAGTTGAACATTGATTGTGAGGCGCCTATGAGTCGCCATTGGACTGGAAACTGGGTGCATGAGAACTTTATGAGCTTCGACCTGAGGCAGAGGGCACGTTCAACGAGATGGGCTATTTGAATCTAGACTCGAACAAGAAGGAACACAAGGTAATGAACCGCGAGGTAGGGAGGGAATAACGACACGAGCATGTTGGATTTGCAAAGCAATGTTGAACACAATGATTTGGAGAAGGATGAGAGGAGAGCTGAGGAGTTTGACCTGAGGGTGGTGTGGAGGAAAATTTGGGAACAACTTGTGACAGGAATGCAAACTAGTTCCTTTCTGATGGACAAAATGATACTAGTCTCCACATTAATAGCAAGGACCGATGTCTGAGGAGCGAGAGGTGGAGGGGCCAATGAGTGGTTTGGTGTGGGGAGGAGTGATGACACAAAGGAACAAGCAATTAATAGCAAACGAATGAGAGGTGAGCCTAGTGGGAAAGGAGGTGAGCCAACACCAACGCAAGAGTGTGGTTGTATGAAAGAAAAGTGCTTTTGCTGCAGCACCAAGAACCCTTTTATTGCCCTTTTATACATTCAACCTATCGACCAAAAGCTCTCGCATAAGAAGAAATACCTAGGCAAATCCAAAGGTCCAAGCGCAATGACAAAGTCAGTTCTAGGTGAAGATAAAACAATGTGGAATTTGATGACTGATATAAGGAGGGGCAAACTTGCTTGAAAGAAAATGTGTTTAGTTCTATGACTCCACAAATGATGGGTGACTTTAGCAAAGGAGGTGATCAATCTGCCTTCTTTGCATCTTTTTGGAAAAGCTTGGTCTACAACTTTCTTAGCAAGTTTAATCCTCAACCCCTCTAACTATTTAGCTTTGTAACATAATTCCCTCTCATGAAAGGTATCAATTAATGAGATCAAGTTTCCATAATCAGTTTATTGATAAAATATTGTTTCTAGATTCGATTGTGTTGGTGTTTTTGCATCAACACTTTGAATCACACTTTGTGATCCATCATCAAAATAATAGAGTTGGAAAAAAATTGATTTGTTGCAAACCAAAGCTAGCTAAAAATGAATAAAGTTGAAGAAGAGGAAAGATGCAAACGAGGATTCAAAGACTGAGAAAAAATAATTAAAAAATCAATATCAAATTGAGAAACACTATATATGTTTTAATCTCTAAAAAAAGTTATAAAATTACTAATAGAGCTAAAAAATAATATATAAATATGATATTATAGTAAACTACTACATATAGAAAATTATTATAATTCAAAAAAGATTATGATTAAATCATAATATAATACTTAGAGCATATAAAAATGGATGAAAAAGAGGTTAAAAATAGTTTAATCCATTTTTATTTTTATTTTAATTTATGGAGGTCATCCACAAATTCTTTTTAACTACCTGATACGAGAGCACAAGCCTTCTTGGGCTAAACCTCTTTGGCTAAGATCCAAGGACTAAGAGGTATCCATTCTGTCAAATTCGTTTGAGACACGATCCCGACCACATCCCTTTTTCAATGTTAAAGTCTTTGCACTTAAAAAGACTTGATCCCTAGTAGGCTCATTTAGAACCTTTTAACTTCACCAATAGACCAAGAGTCCATTGACATTTAATCCAAAATTTATTTACATTATATATACTAATATGCAATTTGTATTATACAATATATCCAATTTTATCTAAATTATATGATAGGAAATGAAAGATTAAATCAATTATATGACATAAATATAAAATAGATATGATATATAAAGGCTAAAATATTAGATTCATATAATTAATATATGAACTATATAAAGGCTAAATTATATAAGGATTATATTAACTAGTTGTTATAATTAATATATAACTCAATTCAATTTATCAAATATATTAATAGATTGTCTAAATTAATCTAAATTGAATATTATGACTATATTTTAAAAGATTGTCTAAATTGAATATTATCAACTAGAAATTATCTAATTAAAGTTTAAAATTATGTATATATAATTTATATGAAAAAATTTCAGATTACTAATAATGTTGCCAAATTTATCTAAAACAATTAATTATTATTCAATTATTTAACAATATAATTAATAAAGGTAAATAATATAATAGATATGCATTAAGCATATATAATTAATATACGTAAATTATTAAATTATTACAATTATAAATAAAGATTGATATTTTATAATTATGGATATTAATAATGATCGATATGTTATAATTATCTAGGTAATTTCTATAAGGTTGATATTTTGTAATTATCTATCTATATTAATAAGTTATAAATAGGCAAGAATTATAAAAACAAAGAATAAAGATAATAAAGATCAAATTTATTTATGTATATATAAATATTAGGCGAATATCTAGATTATTAAAAAAATAGATTGTCTTCTCCTATGTTGCAACCATCCCCTACATCGAAGGCTTCTCCAATAAGATCTCCAAGATTCTTTATTAAAAGCTTTGAAATGTGCCTTTAAGCCTTGCTCAACTATTAGCAACCTCATTTTCTCACTTAAGATCTTAGAAACCTTTTGAGTTGTAGGGTCTATAAGATTGTCTACTATTGTGGGACACCTATTGGTGAGACTAGTCATTCTATTAACACCAAAATTAAAAAGCATAATATTAATATTAGGCATGAGTGCATTCAAAAAATAAACCTTGTGGAGCACTCCAACACTAAACACCACATCTATTAGTCTAAAAAGAAAGTTTTTCAAGACTCAAAGAAGCAATAGAAATTGGCAACCGCCCAACAACTTCAATTGTGGCAATGGATAGGGTTGAGTTACTCTTAGCAACCAATGTTGCATTCCCTTAGAAACCACCCTTGTCCTATGCTACCAACCTCTCCTACATTGAAGGCATCTCTAATAAAATATCCAACATTCTTCATTAAAAATGACTAAAATGTGTCATTAAATTTCACTCAATTATTAGAAACCTCATCCTATCATCACGGGCCTGTGAAAAAGCCATATAATCTCAGAGTTAGAATGATGTAGAAAATCATCATTCAATTATTTCATGGATGGAGCAACAATCTAATTCCCTGTATCAGTAATCCTGCAGATTTCAAAATCTCAGATGATGTTGATATAATGAAGCCATCTCAATCTGCATGAAACACAATAAAAGTGGAGATTAAATACTGCTTGATATTACCAAAAGATATAAAAGAAGCTGGAAAGATGAGTTTGTAAGAACTTCTAAATGCATTTGTTCATATTTTTGCAAGTAAACTAGCACAACTAAGGAACCTAGAAGACTTCCATAAAGTAAATTCACAAAATAGATAACAGAAAATGAAAAATTAAATGCCATAGAATGTTTTGAGACAATAAACTTGATTGCAATCAATTATTTTTTTTGGTTCAGTAGATGGTTATGCTTAAGTTTATTCTTTGCATTAAAAAAACAAATCCTTAACAAAAACCTTGCTCTATAGGTGCTAAGAATGATAAAGTAACTAAAGACAGAATACATGTGTCATTCTCAACTGTAAAGAGGAAATCCAGTTTCTTGTTTTGAAATCCCTTATGAAACATGGGTTCTTTTCAATCTTGTTGATTGTGAGAAAAGGAGCATTCTTGCATGAACAAAAAAGGATGCAATCTTACCTTTCAAGGCACCATACTGCAATAACCACCATTAATTAACACTAAAATCTTATTTTGTTTTTTATTATCATTATCATTAAAGTTTAACACAATGTTCATCGAGTAAGCATCTTCTTTCTAATTTAGAAATGCTAGTTTCATAACCTTACCAAACCATAGCAATGGTAGCAACTCTATGTATGCCACAATCTTCTATTCTTGCACTAAATAGGATAAGCTCTCATATCACAACAAATTTTTAGAACTAAACCTATTCCTCAAAAGTTCATTCAAAAAGGCCCTTACCTAAATAACCCTTTCAAGGAATCAAGGCTCCATAGTTCACACCAAAAATAAAAAGACTTCATCCACACAATTGGGATGCACTATGCTGGATTTTGGAAAAAACAGGTCATTGCTGGTTGACATTGTCTTCCAAGGGCTTTGTGAGGACGGAAACCTTCACAAGGGACATTAACTGTGAAAGTGGAAAATCTTTCTTGGCTAATTTGCAGGTGGTTTCATTCGAGAATCACACAGGAGTTTATTTGATTCAGATTTTCAGTCTCTTGCTGAATTTTGAGGGATGAAAGGGTTGTTTGTGAGAAAAGAACGGGACAGTGAAGAAGAAGACCATTCAAATCAGACTTAATTATTTTATTTGTTGGCTATACGACCTATGGAGGGAGGCATGGACTCTCTAGGGAAAAACACCTAGTGTTTGGAGCTTATTTTGGTAGCATTTGAGGCGCCCCAGGACACCTTTTGCATTGCATACAGTTCAGAGTTGTGAAGCTGAAGATTTAGAGGGGTTTGAAGCCATTTTTGGAAGCCCAGTTCGCTCTTCACAGTCAAGTTTCAGACCCGTTTATAACAGCAGCTAACAGGTATGTTTGTAATGTCATTTTGAGGCTATTTAACCATCCGGATATTGTTGAAATAATTATTATATGGCTGTACAAACTCTGTAATACTTCTAAGATTTATTTCCAGCTTGTGGGTGTTCCAAAATTGTTTAAGTTTCATGTGTATTTTCTTGCAATATATTTTTGTTTGATGTGATTATCATTATATCCCAATATACAAACTTAAACTTCAAAAAACACAAACAAACAAAAAAGTAGGGTGCATATTATAGTGGTATCAGAGTAGAGTATCCTGGAGGGTTGTGTGAACAATGACATGACAATGGATTGAGTAATGCAGCCTCCCTTCACTCATCACTATAATCTAAGAAGAAACAGGTCAAATCCTAATCTTGAAGAACAATCAAAAAATAGTATATTTGTTGGTGTTAATATGGGCGACAAAGACACCAGTAACCCAGTATGAGAGATATGATCAATGATCTTGCTAGAGGACAGTGAGACTTGCAGCAAAGTATAGCTTAAATGGTGATGCTAATGACGCAACATATGGTGGGTAATAATAACAATGGCAGAAAGTTGAAACAATGGTGGAAACAATAGACACAAAAGAAACAATGGAAATGGGAATGGTTCAGTCAATAATATGGCTGCAAATGAGCGCACTATGACAGGAACTGCAAACTCTAAACCCCTTATGCCTAACTTTCCACCAAGGATTAACCCCTAAGTTGAAGAGGAACCAACACAACAAGAATTGTAGGATCAGATTTTACAGGATTGGAGAAATTCAAGACTTGAATTTCAGGCTGAAATGTCTTTCCGTGACTACATGGATCTCAAGTTGAAGCATAAACCTCACAGAGGTGGTAGACCTCATAATCAGGTTTTGCAGAGGAAGGTTGATAAGTTATCAATTCCATATTATGATGGTTCTAGAAAAACAACAGCTAGAGTGTGGGTATAGAAATTGGATACGTATTTTCAGCTGAACCCAATGCTAGAGGATGAGGCTATCAAATATGCATCTATTCATTTAGGTGGTAGTGCTCATGAGTGGTGGCATCATGGGATGATCACATGGGGCATGATCGGATTGATTCATATGTAGAGTTCACAGAGAGGTTAATTGATAGATTTGATAAAAAGGACCTAGAACTACACTTTAAGGAGTTAGCACAACTCAAGCAATGAGGTTTTGTTTATGCATACATAGCTGATTTACAGAGGTTGTTTGTTTTGGTGATTGATATTTCTTGAGAGGAGACACATAGTTCTTTTCATGGACGGGCTTTTAGATTCATTCAGGAGTTAGATTAAGGCACTTAGTCCACCTACTTTACAGGAAACAATCAAGAAGGCAAGGGACATGGAATCCTCCACTTCCAGAAGTAAATTTCAGTCAAAGGAATTTTTACACAAGAAGGATAAGGATAAGAAACATTTTCAGAGGGATTCTAATCAGCCTAAAAATGTGTCAACTAGGTTGGACAAAGATTAGCTCAATGAACTTGGAAAAAAAATTGTTTCCAGTGTAGAGAGCCATGGGACCCATCTCACAAATGTGTTGTTGAGGCAAATGCAAAGCAGCTTGAGCACTTTTCACCAGATGAAACAGCTTCAAAAAAATCAGATCTGTGATTCAAAGAGTAGTGAAGAGGAGAGTTCTACAGATGAGCCCAAAAAGGAGCAAGGATGTGAAGGGACATTAGCCCAACTTTCTAACTTTTTGAAAGTGGGATCATTCAAGGTTAGATGAGTGCTATGTGCACAGCGAATAATCACTTTGATTGATACAGGTGCCATGCACAATTTCATTGACGAAGGAGTGGTAGCTAGGAGGGGAATCAAAACAAAAAAATTTGATGGGTTCAAGGTAATGGTTGTTGTTGGTTTCACACTGACTTGCACATGGAAGATTCCTAACCTAAGCATACAAATGGGTGATTATGAGGTGAGAGATGACTTCTATGTAGTGAGCATAGGAGATATGGATGCAATTCTTAGGATGCACTGGTTGCGGTCTATAGGTGAGTTTCATGTGAACCTGCATGCTATGGAGATGAGGTTTGAGGCGGATGGAAAGAAAATAATTCTCAAGAGGCATGTCAGATGGTGGCACAAGGATAGTGTCATTCAAGAGGATGGAGAGACTAATTAGGCATGACCAAGTAGAGTGGGAAACAGAGTGTATTATAATTCCTATAGCTACAGAGCAGCAAAAGAACAACTATCATCTAGATATTCAAACTTTGATGTCTAAACACGGTAAGGTGTTCAATAGCATACCTCCTAGGATACCTCTTGAGAGAGGCATAGAGCATGTCATAGAGTTATTGGAGGGGTCCAAACCAGTGATTACCACACCATACAAACACCCGAAGAGGCACAAGGACAAAATTGAAAAGGCTATTTAGGAGTTGCTTGAGATGGGGCACATAAGACCAAGTAAGAGCCCCTTCGCTTCTTCAATGGTGTTAGTAAAGAAAAAGGATGGAACAATGTGAATGTGCATTGATTATAGGGCACTAAATAAGAAAACTATTAAAAACAAGTATCTCATTCCAAGGATAGATGAGTTGCATGGTGCACATTATTTCTCCAAGATTGACTTGAAGTCAACCTATCAACAAATTAGAATCCATGAGGAGGATGTGGAGAAAACTCCTTTTCGATGTCATTTTGGGCACTATGAATTCCTAGTTATGCCCTTTGCCTTAACCAATGTGCCAGCTACTTTCTAGTCTTGCATGAATAGAGTGTTCAATAATCAGCTCCGTAAAATTTGTTCTAATATTTTTTGATGATATTCTGATATTTAGCAAGGCATGGGAAGAACACGAGGCACTTGGAAGAAGTGCTAAGCATCCTTGAGAGAGGATCTTTGTATGCCAAGGAGTCAAAGTATGAGTTTGACATGACTGAGCTTCTCTACCTTGGCCACATCATCAACTCCAAGGTTGTTAGAGTGGATCTTGAGAAGATTAAAGCAATAGTGGATTGGCCTCCACCCACAAATCTCTCACGGCTTAAGGGATTCCTTGGATTATGTAGATTCTATAGGAGGTTTGTTAAGGGCTTCTCACAAGTGACAACTCCACTTACAGATTTGACCAAGAAGGGGACTTTTGTCTGGTTAGATGCAACGCAAAGGTGTTTTTTATCATTTCAAATAGGCTATCAGTACTTGCCTAGTTCTATCCATTCCTGATTTCTCAAAACCCTTTGAGTTGGAGTGTGATGCTTCAAGAGAGAGAATAGGTGTTGTATTGATGCTGGATAAGCATCTGATAGCCTTCAAGAGCAAGAAGTTGAGGGGAGCAAAAAGAAGTTATTCAATTTATGATAAGGAGATGTTGGCCATTATGCATCCTTTGCCAAATTCAAACCATACCTTGTCGGAGGCAAGTTTATTGTTAAGAACGACTACAATAGCCTTAAATACTTCCTGAACCAAAAGAACTTGAATGATAAACAGCAGAAATGGGTGAGCAAGCTTTAGGCATATGACTTTAACATTGTGTATGTCAAGGGAAAGAAAAATATTGTAGCAAATGCCCTATCCAAGAGACCTCGTTTATGAGATTAGTGCTGAATGGAGGGAGTTGATTTTAGCAGAATATGCTAAGGACTTTTGGGCTTTAGGCACCATTAAGGGTATTACATAGGATGACAAGTGCATAGTGCCTAATGAGTCGATCCTTTATAAGGGCAGAATTTATTTAGTATCCAATTCAAGGCTTAAGGAAAAAATTCTAAGGACTTCTCATGATGCCCCTAGGGTGGACACCAAGGTTTCTTCAAAACATACAAGAAAATCTGAGAGAGATTTACTTGGAAAGGACTTAAAAATGAATGCCTTAAGTATGTTAGAGAGTGTTCCACATGCCAGCAAAATAAGAATGAGCACACTTATCTAGCTGGATTGTTGCAGCCTCTACCCATTCCCAATGAGAAATGGGAGTGCATCTATTATAGGGCACCAAAGGTCCAAGGTAAGAATTGTGTATATGTTGTTGTTGATAGACTAACAAAATTTGCCCATTTCTTTGCTATTTCAGTGGCATATATAGCACCACAAGTAGCTGATCTATTTTTCAAAGAGATATTCAGACTTCATGGGATGCCTAGGAGCATTGTTAGTGATAGGGACAGCAAATTCATGAGTCTTTTTTGGCAGGAACTCTTTAGGTTGAGTGGAACTGAGCTCACACCTAGTATCAATTATCACCCACAGACAAACGGGCAGACAGAGATAGTAAGCAAATGGGTGGAAGGGTTCCTTAGAAATTATATTTCAAGGCAGCAAAAGGCGTGGATGAGATGGTTTCACCTTGGTGAGTACCATTACAATTCTAATTACCACATGTTTGTTGATGTTATAGCTGCGAGAGATATCCTTCTCTCAAAATTAAAATAATAAATGATCTGTAAATATTATTTTAAAGGCCGACCCAAGATGAAAAGTTGCCTTGGTTCTTGAATGAGGCTAACCCTTGTGAAGAGTCGTCTTGCTTGTGAAGAGGCACCTTACTTTGTATATATAGAAGGTGATGATCATTTCATTTGATCATTAATTAATTATTTTAAAGTCACTTGCATGCTATCAAGGAATTCGTACAGCTACAGCAAATTATCTGTGTTCCACGGCGTTTCGGGGACAGCAGTCCGACGGCAGATTTTTGGAGACGGCAGGGGGATGGCGATATAGAAATTTTTAAATATATATATATATGTATATATACACACACAACTACATTTATATATGAATTTTTAAAAATATATTATATAGAGAGAGAGAAAGAGAGCAATTTGAAATATCAAATATGTGCAACAATTTCAATATGACAATACGTGCATAGATAAAGAGTATAACAGCAGTATAACAGCAATATAGCAATAGTATAACAACAATATAAACATAAAGGTAAACACTAACAGCAATGCCAATAACTTAACTATTAAATATAAAAGCATTTTGTTCAAGTTTTAACACTAAAGTTAAATAATTCAAAGATCAACGTCTCAAACTTTAAAGTTTAAATACAACAATCTGTCAATCTATGACACTATGCCTCATTCGGGCTATCAATATCAAAAGCACTAAATTTAAACTAAATAATAGTTTGTTTAAAAATTAATTTTATTACTCGTAATTTTTTTTTAATTTGACAATAATATTAAATAGTTATGCTTAAAAATTAAATGTTTTATCAAATTTTTATTTAATGAAATATAATAATATTTAATATTTATTATTTATTAATTATCACGTAATTTTATTTTATTTCATAATATAATTAACTTACAAGCACTTAAAAATTAATTTTTTTATCAAATATGATGAAATATTTAATATTATTAAGCAATTTTTATTTAATTTGTCAAAAATTAAAAGATTTTTTTACTTTGACAAAAGGGGGACTCCTGGGCGTCCCCAATACGGTTGGGGGACTTCTAGCCATCCCCTAGCCGTTTCGGGGACGCCTAGGCATCCCCTTTTATTTTTCAGCCGTCCCCTTTTTGGGGACGCGTTTCCTGCTGTCCCCCAGTTTTCAAAAATCAGGGGGGGCGCCTGGGGGACGTCCCCTGCCGTCCCCCCATCCCCGAAACGCCACAGGGGACGGGGACGTAGGGTTTGGGTGGGGGGACGCGTCCCCGTGTAACATTTAGTGCAGATCGATATCAAGGATAGCTACAACAGACCATCATTTTGCTAAGAGCAGATTGATATCAAGGATATCTACAGCAGACCATCATTTGTTGAGAGCAGATCGATATCAAGGATATCTACAGCAGATCTATACTTGCATCAAGGAGATTGATATTCATTATTGCTTGTGTAGTTGCATCTAGAGAGGTGCTATAATCATTGCATCAGCTCAGCCTAGTGTGTGGCCTAATTGTAAAGCAATTTGCTGCTCCTTTATTCAATATATAAGTGATATATTGTGGCTGGGTTTTTCTCCCTCAAGGAGGATTTTCCTAGGGTATATGCTGTGTTCTATTGTTCATGTGTTGTATTTCTGCTTTATGTTAAATCTAATCCTAAAACTAACATGGTATCAGAGCGGGTATAAGAAAAGATCCAATCAGATTTGGTTAAACAAAAACTCAGTCAGGAAGTAATGATTGAAGCCACAGGCCTGTTCAATGCACAAATAAATGTTCAATATGGTTGCAGTGGTGATGTCTAGAGGGACGACTCCTATGGTATTCGTTGATTCATTGATTAAGGGTGCCTTAACACTTCGTGGCATTTCTCCTATGTCGTATTCTTTGGCCGTGTGGAAGGAAGTTGTGATGATTTTTCACTTTTTTGATTACTTAAACTCTTTCATCACATGAGTGTGGATGCGTTGATTCATAATGTGATCTCAAGATTTAAATGGAATCTTCAATCTTTGATAAACGGTCAATTCATATTCCCACTTTCCATGAGGGCGAAGATCGAGTGAAGGAGGCGAAGATGAGACACAGCTATAGATCTAGCTCATTGGTGTACCAACATAAAGAGATAAGTATTTTATGCTTGTACCTTGAATGAATTTTATGTAGTTATTAATTCATGCAATAACATTGGAATAGTGAATCATGTATGATTCTAGCATTGGTATTTCTCTTCGGGATAATTTGATTCTATGAACTATTAGTAATCTCTCTTAAAAATGCTTTCAAGACGGACTGAGACGCATATGAGATTGCATCCAAGGGAGGAAGAGCTTGATGCATCCTGTGAGGAAGTCACGCAGGCTGAAGAATGGAGATATAGCTTGCAGCCATGGGACTGAGTTGGTGGTTAGAGACATCTCTCGAAGAGGAAGAAACTATTCAGATTGTCATTATGATCAGTTCTTCGAAGAGGAGGAATTAACATTGGGGACGGGGGGCCGGGGGGGTGAATCAGTATAACAATATCCTTTTTCTTTTAAAACCTATTTAATCACTTTAACATTTAATCAAAATTAGCACATATGTAAAATCAAACAATGAGCAACACAATTTATGTGGAAACCCTAGCAAGAGAAAACCACGGCAAAAATATTGTTTTAATTATCTTCCTTTTACAAACTTTGTAGGCACCAACCCCTCATTCAAATTGTCTTCACAGTTTTTTCTATAACTCTCCTTTTCAATCTGCTATAAACTGATCATAAATCTTCCATAAAATTGATTACAATCTCCTCATACAATCTGCCTTATAAATGATGTTTCATCATCCACTTATACTCCTCTTCAAATCTGTATGTTCTCCCCTTTTAAAATTCTGCCTTCTATCGACTGATAATAATTCTTCTATAATTTCTTCATACAAATCTGCCTTGAATTTTATACATCTCTCATAAATCTACCTTGATCATATATATATATATCTTCCTCATTAATTTCCTTGTACTTGAATAATAAATCTTCACATAGCACACTAATATATCCTTCACAAATCTGCTGGTGTATAAGTAATGTAACTTATTTTCTCCACACACCACCTCCACATTTCCTTATCACCTTTTATATCTACATATCCTTATGCCTCTTCATGGAGAGAGGCATCTCTTTAAATAGAGATGACCTTTCAAGCAATCATGACTCTTCTTCATAACTAAACTTTGCCTCTTCAAAACTAATCACAGCCTTTCCCTCTCACATAAGTAATTGATGCTTCTTATATAATAAATATCACTGCCTTGTGTTAACTTTTTAATCGCTGCTCTAAAACATTATTTCCATCACTGCTTTTGGATATATGAATCGCTACCTTTTCAATATACCATACCTTTTCAAATATAAATTGCTGCCTATTTAACTTTTGTCTTTTTCTTCATTTTGTTTTATATGATTTTGTCTTTTTCTCTTCTTCTTTTTTGTCTTCTGTGACTTTTGTTTGTCGTTCCCTTGCTGCTTTTCCTTTATTAATTGCTTTATGTGAATCGCCTCTACTTAGAAATTATGAATAGCTGCCTCTTTCCATTTTATATTTTCTATCTATTTAGGCAATTAAATGATGACTATTGATTTACCAAAAAATATTAATGTAATTTTAAATATTACCGGCCAATATATTTTAAAGACAATATTTTAATTTGAATCTCCTTCCAATGTAGCATCAAGATAATGAAGGTCAGTCTTTAATAAACATATTATCTGTTCTTGCAAGAGTTTGTCCTTTGACATCAATGACAATTTTTCTAACAGTACTGACTTGGTTAGTTGGCAATGTGACCACTTAGGGTTGGTCAGTGAATGCATTAAATTTTGATTCAGTGATAATTTAATAAGGGATATTATTTTATTTTATTTAACGCTAATGTTATAAAGTTAAATTAAATATTTAACTTAGCATTATTTAAATATTTATAAAGTAACTTTATGTGGACGTCAAAGGGCAGATAAATGAAAATATTAAAAGGCATTTAATATGTTTTTAAAAAAGGGGGACACCTACATGGAAGACATAAAGAGTTTTTGACTAAAAAAATGTTTTTCCCAAGTTGGGTGTGGGGTTTGAAGAGGCAAATAAAATAAGTTTTGGAGCTCATTTTGCACTATGCTGGATTTTGGAAAAAACAAGTTATTGTTAGTTGACATTGTCTTCCAAGGGCTTTGTGAAGATGGAAACCTTCACAAGAGACAATAGTTACGAAAGTGGAAGATCTTTCCTAGCTAATTTGCAGGTGGTTTCATCCAGGAATCACACAGGAGCTTATTTGATTCAGATTTTCAGTTTGTTGCCGGATTTCAAAAAAGAAATGGGTTGATTGTGAGCAAAGAACGGGTCAGCGAAGAAGACCATTCAAATAAGACTTACTTATTTTATTTGTTGGTCGTACAACCTTCATTGCTGGCTGTACAGCCTGTGGAGGAGGGTGTGCGCTCCCTAGGGCAAAACACCTAGGGTTTGGAGGTTATTTTGGTAGCATTTGAGGTACCCCAGGTCATTTTTGCATTGCATACAGTTCAGGGTTGGGAAGCTGACGATTTAGAGGGGTTTGAAGCCATTTTAGGAGGCCCAGTTCATTGTTCACAATCAAGTTTCAGACCTGTTTATAACAGCAGCTAATGGGTATGCTTGTAATGTCATCTTGAGGATATTTAGCCACCTGGATATTGTTGAAATAATTATTGTATGGCTGTACAAACTTTGTAATACTTCTGATATTTATTTCCAGCTTTTGGATGTTTCAAGATTGTTTAAGTTTCATGTGTATTTCCTTGCAATATATTTCTATTTGATGCCATTATCATTATACCTCAATATTCAAACTCAAACTTCAAAAAACACAAAAAAAAAGTAGGGTGCATATTACAAAAAGTCTATGTGATCATTATGCTGGTAGCATGTGCCTCTAATTAGGGCATGTGGCTGATTTTGAATCCATTTTTGTTAAATGTATATAATGTGTGCGAGTGCTCAAGCTTCTTCGTAAATATCTACAATGAAATTGTATTGTGCCTTTAATTTGATTGCATTTTGATTGAACAAAATAAGATAACAAAGTATTATGACCATAGTCGAAAAACTCTCCAAGTAATTGGCAAGTTTTAAAAAACCCCTAGGTTTTTTTTTTGATGGCGAGTTTTTCCAGCATTTACTCTCCAAAATTGATCACTGAATAAAGGAGAAAAACTCACCAAGTTTTTGGCAAGTTTTCGCCAAAAACTCAAGGAGTTCGCAAAAAAAAACTCGCCCGTCCAAAAAAAAAGGTCTCCCATAGCTGCTAAAACGGCATTTTCATTTCATTTGATTTTCTAGGTAGTCTCTAAGTCCAAGTTTCCAAGTTTTCCTACAAGTCTTCATCTATAATATCGTCTAGTTCTACCTCCCCCTAGTTTTCACTAGACATGGGAAGAGAAAGATGTAAATTTGTAAAATATATTAATGTAGTATTTACTTTCAATTTTACAAAAACAATTTGCTATTGTCATTTTGTTTCAGACTATCAGTATCAACGCATTCCACATGAGGATGCCATTTTGTACCCAATTTACTTTCAAATCAATCAAATACAAGTAGACTCAACTTGTTTCTTTTATGTACTCATTTAGTGACTCATTGGATGCATCTTATCATTAAATTTTGCAAAAAATTGTGTTTTTAATGAAATTTAAGCAATTTTTTAAGTTGTCGAGTTTTTGACAATTCGTGTTTTTTGGGCTTGGCACATTTTTCAATTTGGCGAGTTTTTCAACTATGATTATGACTACCTATGAAGGAATGATGTTTAAATAGACAATGAATATTAATGGTAAAGAAAACATTCTTAATTCATATGATTTGTGTAAGCATGTAATCTTGCAGTAGTTGTGTTTCCATGAGAGAGTGTTGCTTAAGTGGATGTGCAAGTGTGCTAGTCTTGTTGCACACAAGTATGTGAAAAGGGCTAAGTGAACTCTACATTGTCACTAAGACTTGCTGACTAGTACACCTAACAAATGGTACCATCTGATCTCAATTGCGCAAACCACAAGGTAAGCCACATCCACCTTTGGTGAGGACCTTGGAGAAATTTTTTTGGGCACATATGATGATTCATGTGCACACCTAGTTCCTAAGGCTTCAAACCTCACTGATAGGCTTGATAATTGTCCTTGCTAGCAATAGTTTGTGGCAGCTTCAATCTCATGTAAGTACCATGCCAAGAGTTCCACCTTTGCTTGTTTAACATGCACATGGGTATGAGCATAGTAGAAGTGAGCACTCCTCCTTTGAAAATGTCTTGAAGAGAGCAAGTGAGGTGTGGTGGTTGCAAATGAACATTTGAATTTCTCTAGCTTTTGCCACCACTTGCTTTAGCCAATCTAGCTTCCCTATGTCTTTCAATGCATTGTTCAATGAATGAACACAATATGGGGTCCAAAAGACGTGCTTGTAAGCACCCTTCACCATCAAACCAGTTGATTTGCACACGTGTTGAATCGGTGATCACCTATACAACATTAGCAAGCCCAATCTCCTCTATGGCATCTCTCAAAATGGTAAACTAGAAGTGTGCATCCTTACACTTCCCTGAACAATCCACGGCTTTGAGAAAATAAGAACCAGCAGGTCATGTGACTATGATATTGATGAGTAGCTGATATCTAACATCAATCCACCCATCCATCACAATAGAGCAACCTATCCTCATCCAAGTTTGCCTCATATCCTCCATTAGCACATTAACCTCAGAACTCTTTGTCTAGGAGGGTAGTGTGTAGCTTATGATCTCTAAAGGGTATGAATGAGGGACCAATAGTGGCTACATCTCTAATCATTTGTTTGAAGTAAGAGGAACGGGCCACATGTAATGGGACAACATGATCAAAAAAGAATTTGGCAATGGAAGATTCTATTGCTTCTTGTTCTTGCACATTAAACATAGCTGAACCTCCCTTGTCAGTACCACTCATCTTCCTCTTTCCTCTTGTGGCAACTTCACTACTACCAACCATGGATGGCATAGGCATAGATGATTGTGCACTTGCAAAAGAAGGTGTCAGCATTGTCACACCTTGAGCCCTCATTTCGGCCTCCATATGCAATCTATGGCACTCTATCCTCTCATGTTCTTTTAGTTGTGGACACGTTTTAACTCCTTGGCCCACCACACCCAAAAAATGAGACCATACCCTTGTGTAGCTGCCTCTAAAATTTCTCTCACATACATGACAATTCCACACCCTACTCTCCCCTGAATTTTTTTTCTTTTGATCCACAGATGTAACATATTGGAGAAGAGGTTTTTTCTTGTTTAAAGGGATCATTCCATATATTTCCATGATTTTTGAAGGGCACTTAAATGGGTTTGGTTGCTGTCCACTACCACCCTCAACACTTGCACTTGTATTTCTACCAACTAATTCCACTTCATTCTCACTTCCACTCTATCTCACTGTTGCTCATGCTTTTTTGGGATTGAATGCAAGTTTAAATTAAAAAAATGCAAAAAAAAAAAAAATTAAAATTGGAAAAAAAAAAGAATGAAAGGAAAAAACTTACCTCTTTCAAGGATTTGCAGCCTCGCTTACCCTAGATTAAATCTCTATTCCTTCTATCCCTATTATTGCTCCTCTCACAAAAATGTTGAGATGGCTCAAAATTGTGAGCCTATTCCCCTTCAAGGAAAGTTGGGCGATAGGGGCCCACTAAACAATAAATAAAATGTTTTCTTTTGAGTGAAAAGTGTTTTTTTTTTAATTTAAGTCTACCGCAAGGGACGGTCGGTTGTCCCCAAGACGATCAGGAAACGTCCCAAACCTCCCCTGTCGTCCTTGGGATGGTTGAACATCCTTGACTGCAGGCAAGGAAGTCCCTGGGCTTCTGAGACGTTCCCTTTTTTTTTTTTTGCAAATTGGGGATGCCTAGGGGATGCCACCTAGCCGTCCCCGGGACAAGGACGGGGGTTTTAAGCTCAGGGACGCATCCCCAAGTAACACTAGTAATTCCAAATACTTGTTGATTGCAACCATTAAAAGTAGCCACATGGGGGTTAAACATCCCCTATTAAAGAAATGAAAAATATTGAGTTGTTTGTCATTTGGCAAGATATAGGTATGACACTAAGGATTGCAAATTCCTTGATAAGTGCATGAAGGAAAAATTTGGAATGGACCACAACGATAGAGTGAGGTGAAAGCTCTCATCATGGAGGAGGACAAAACAAGATGGAAATTGGACGATGCACCCAAAAAACAATGTCAAGGAATTTTTATAGTTGTAATGACCCAAACTGCTACAAGCTCCAACACCTTGAATTTCCTATATGTTGCACATATGGGAGAGAGTATTGTATGAAAGAATCCTCATACTTAATATCAAAGATACTTGAAAGCAAATAACGATCCAATATGATAAGATCAACTCAAAGGGTTGATGCAATTGTCATGATAGCTTGGACAACTCCAACTTGGAACCCCCTGGTGAACACACCACCCAATCTAGAGCATCTTTTGCAAATCATGAATTATTTTGGCCAAAAAATGTGAAACTACAGCAACACATTAGATTGTCAAGCACTTGAACTTTGAAGGTCTACCCAAATACACAAAAAAAGTAAGTCCTACACAATGTGGTGTATATCACAAGGGAACTCCGTGAAGATATTATTATTGTGCCAAGCTTAGAAGTGGCCCATAAACAACCTACACCTAAAGAATACAAACTAAAGTATTCAAAGACATCCTTCCATTCCTTCATAAAAGAACCTTGATTAGATTTAAAGACTTCCTAAGTTATCGAGCATAAACGACACTCATGACCACAAGCTACCCTTAGAAGGGTATGCATCCTTAAGAATGTTAACTATCATAAAATTTGATCATTGATACAACTATTGATGTGTATAATCTCTATGATATACTCACCAACATCGATGCCAAACTAATAATTTTGGCTAAGTGGTCATGGAATGCAATCAAATTCCTTGAGTTGAGCCCCTATACACATTGTTTAAGGCCAATATAACAACAAAGTAGTTGTTGGGCATCCTTCACAATGGTGAGGTCAACATCATGAGAATTAATTTGGTAGCTAACTCTGAGGTCATTGAATTACCTAAAGTCGAAATTATCCGACACTCGTAGGGAAACCTTAGTGTTGTATTAATGATGTAGATATGTGTTTCAAAAAGTAATAGATGAAAATGGCAATAAAAAAGTCGTCATCCCCTTTGATACAAAAAATAAACTGCTTGGGCAATCTCTAGTCTAATACACATTATGTCAATCATCAAGCTTCCTACCGCACTAACATATAGAACATCACACATCCTCCAAATCATTTTGAGAATGGAAACACCATTCCAAACACAGCTTAATTCCTAAAAGTAAAAGGACAGAAGTTTATTATCTTGCATATCAAACCTTTGTAAAACAATTTCAATGTACTTCCTCTAGTTCAACTCTAGCTTCCTATTAGCCCTATCTCTATTGATTTTCATGCCTAGTATGCTATGTCACAAGGTTCGTGTTTGCATTCATGTTCGAAAACAATAAAACTCAAATGAAATTCAGCAAAGGAAAAAGAATTTGACATCAAATTCATCTTATATAAATTTGACATTTTTAAAAATATAATAATAAATCCATAAAAATAAAACAACAGTAGGTTAAGTTTGAATATTTAAAATAAATTGAATTATAGAAATAAAATAATAATAAATTTGTTATAGAAATAAGCCTTGAGTTCCTTAATTATTGAATTATTGTTTTCAATGATCAACATATCATCAACATACAAAACATTAATTAAAATATGATCACCAACCTATTTGTGGTACACGCATTGATATACTTTACTCCTAGCAAAACTCAATTCCAATACATGCATCAAATTTTTGATACTACATAAAAGGTGACTACTTTAAATCACACAAAGACGTTTTTAATTTACATATCATATCTTCTTTTCCCTTAATCTTAAATTCTTCAAGCTGATCCATGTAAATTTTCTCCTCTAAATCTAAATGCAACAATGCAATCTTGACATCCATTTTCTCTACTTCAAAATCAATTGCAACGGCAATAAACAACATTCTACTAGAGTTCAACTTAATTAAAGGAAAAAATACATCATTGGGGTGTATTCACTCAATCTGAGAATACCCTTTTGCCACCAACTTTGCCTTGTACCTTTCCAATGTGCCATCTACGGTAAACTTCTTTGATACACCCACTTGCAGTCAATGGGTTTCCTTTCTTTAGGTAGATAAATCAAGTCCCAAGCCTTACAATTTTCCAAGGCCAGTATCTCCTCTTTCATGGCCTTCTTCCAAGACTTGCTTTGAAGTTAGTGCTTCCTTCACACAACTTGGTTCAACATCAATACAAACTAGAGTAAAAACACAACGGAAATTTAGTGAACTATATCTATCAGGTGGTTTTCATTGTCTTGTTAACCATCTCATATGTCTTAGAAAACCTACCACATCATTATTCTATTCTTCTTCAAAATTTCCCTCTAATCTTCCATTTTGGCATTCTTCCTCTTCATCCTCACTATTCTATCCACTAATTGTTCATTTATAGATGCATCTTCTTACTCTAGTTCGTTTTCAAAACGCATCTTGTTGCTCTCTTTTTCAATTGGTTGTTCATCCCTGGATAAAACTCTAAATTCCTTGAATACATCTCTAGAATAGACAATTTTCAATGTAACAAAATTCCAACACCTTTTTACATTTTCAACATAACCTATGAAATCAAAGTTTTCAACTTTATAATCCAACTTAGATCATTTTTCATGAACAAATGCCTCACAACTAACACTCTCAAATGTCTAAGAATGTGCATCTTACATGTCCACATTCTATATGGTGTCTTTTCCTCAAGTGCATTTTCAACAATACTTACCACTTCAGCCCAAAAAAATTGTTCTAGCTCTACACTACTCAATAGGCCTTTGACTCGATCCATCAAGGTTGCATTCATCCTTTAGCTACCCCATTTTGTTGCAATGTTTAGGGTGTTATCCTCTATTTCACAATTCTAATGTGTTTGCAAAATCCTTCAAATTCTTTACAAAAATACTCTCGACTATGATTTGACCTCATGACTTTTATTTTCTTACCTATCTGATTCTTTAAACTTCTCCCATAGAAAATATATACCCAAGTTTTCTTAACAAAGACTTACCATTGGAGTGTATATCCACATATCCGAAGATGTCATTGTGAATCACTTCCAAAATCTCATTTGTTGTACTACTTCCTAAAGCAAATTCCACCCTATTTCGCTTTCCAAACACACAATGTTAACAAAACTAAAAACCAATAAAATAATCTAAAAGACTTTTCACCATACCTTTACTTAGCAAGGTTTTCAAGCATTCTTCACCTATGTGACCCAATCTATCCAAAAACATACTTGATTTAAGTTCAGTTATATTGGCTGAATTACACAAAGTTGATGCCTCTAGCTTAAAGAGTGTACCATGCCTGATTCCTTTAACCAGCACCAAATTTTCTATAGTCAACCAACAACCCTTATCAAAAGTAGCATGCATTCCAGAATCAATAATCTTAGGAATAGAACTAAGATTTCTTGCTAGACCTGGAATATGCAAAACACCCAAGAGTGTCTTCAATCTCCCATTGATGAAAGACAACTTTACCTTTCCTTGGCCAACTATTCTGAGAAAGTTGTTATCACCAAGGAGAACCTGTTATCCACTAAGTTTTTTGTATTTAGAATACCACTTCTTATGAGAATTCATAGAAATGATACACCTGAGTCAATCAACCATGAGACATCACCAATAATGTTAGCAAAAATAAAAGAATCACTACTAAACTCATAATTGTCCAAGGATTTATTAGAGGAGATATCTAGATTTAAATTCCTTCTTAATAGGACCTCTCTTGCCACAATTCCAGCATTTTACTTAAGGTATGAGAGATTTGGACCTGTCCTTTCCCTTGGACTTCCTTTATCTCCTAACCTTATTCTTACCACTTTATCCTTTGACCTACCCCTTACAAACAAGACATTCTTAGAGAAATCATCCATGGACTTTCTCCTAATATCTTCTCTTAGCGAACCTCCTACAATAGCCTCAAGTTTAGGTTTAGTATAGTTCCCATTGATTGTCATCATTAGATTTTCCCATGAATCAAGCAACAAAGGAAAATTATATGCTTATCCTCTTCTTCTAATTTGACTCCAACTGACATCAACTAACTCAGAATTAGATTGAAATTGTTTAAATGATCATTAACAAAGTCACATTCCATCTTTAAGGAATACAATTTCTTTTTCAAAAACAGTCTATTACCCAAACTACTGGAGTAATACAGGGTCTCCTATCTTTTTCCAACAAATGTGCAGTTTGTTCTTTTGATACATTTATTAACAAAATCTGAAAGATATCAATGGATAGTACTTCCAGCTTTCTTATCTAGTTTAACCTAGTCTTCATCAAACATACCTGTATATTTTACTATAGAAGACATCATTGTCCATTGATCTCTCTCCACCAAGAGGTCTTTAACCCTTCAATTTCCACAATTCAAAATTTTAGTCGCTGAATCTCTCAATCTCAGATCTCAATGTGCTAGCCATGAATTAAACAACACAATCTCTGAATCACAAAAATTTGCCAAAAGCTCCTTCTGTAACCAGAAACACACTTGGCAAGAAAAAGCTTCCCCTCCCTTCCACCAAACCCTCAATGTCTGGCACAATACCCTCAACGTATGGTTAACACCGAACACTCATGGCTGTATACCCAAACGACAAGGCCATGATACCGAATAATGGAAATTAATCCAAAAAACTAGGAACTTGATTGCCCTAGAACGTTAGATTGTGTGATCCAAATTACAGTTATCTTATTGTTTCAATTCAGTTAGCACAACATTATGGAAGAACATGAAATCATACACAATCAACAGTACACATTAGACACAAGGTTTAACCTACAAAACCCTTTCAACATAAAACTCAACAACAAAAGAGAGCAAACAATTGTATTAATCTATCGAAGCAAAATCCAAATACAATATAGTCTCCTTATTCCACCTTCCTCAATCTACAAAACTTGCGGTGTACAACCTCTACACACTCACAGCATCATCACATTATTAGGCATCAACATAGCATCATCCTATAGTCTATTCCATATCCCAGACTAGATGTAGACCAAGTCATTTCAAGGAATTCCAACGAACTCGACATCCTAACCATCTGTCGATTGTCAACCATCACAAAAATAAACAATGACCCTTTTGTGACATGATACCTGCCACATGTCACTCCCACAAGGAATCTCCAAATAGAAAACATATTCATCAGTCTAGACACTCTTACAATGACCAACTTATAAGTTGTTGACCAAGACACCTGCTGACACTTAAACAGTCTTCTGCTGTAGCATCAAAACCAAATCATGGCTTTCCATAACAGAGACTTCACACTTATGAGCTGCAATATTCCTAAGCACCTTCCAAAAAATCTGCCTATCCTTTGTTGTTGTTGCATGCACTCTAACAATGTCGCATACACTCTAGCACTATTGCACATACTCCAATAATGCCACACATACTTTAGCACTACTACACACACTCCAATATACCACAAAGTCTAAATCTTACCACATTTTACCACAGAGGATTCCAACATTATTCTATAGTCTACAATCAAACTTTTGCATAATGGATACTCTTAGTCCCAACATTCTTCTCACTTAGGAACACTCTATAGGTGAGTAGCACACCAAAGTTCCAACATTTAGAACATTTAACAATTTTTGGAGCATCACAAGAAAAACTATAGAAACATATGAATAAACACACTAGGAATTTGAAGAGACAATAAACTATAGTCTACAATCAAACTTTTGCATAATGGATGCTCTTAGTCCCAACATTCTTTTCACTTAGGAACACTCTATAGGTGAGTAGCACACCAAAGTTCCAACATTTAGAACATTTAACAAGTTTTGGAGCATCACAAGAAAAACTATAGAAACAAATGAATAAATACACTAGGAACTTGAAGAGACAATAAACTATATTCTACAAGCTTGCTTTACATAAATTCATTTATATTTACAGTTGAACAAATTTGAACTTCCATCTACATCCAAACAATTCACAAGACCTTACCGCAGTTACAGCAGCTTCAGCACCTTTGTTTCCAACTTTACCACCAGCTCTGTCCATGGCCTACAAAATCCATAATGAGTTAAAAATTTGATAATCTCCCCTCTCAACACAACCATAGACATAAGCCAAATGGTAATGCCCAAAAATCATTTACTAGGGTGTTGTATTTGCAGCAACTATAAAAATTGCAATACAAAATTGGATAAGCTTGTTGAAGAAAATAACTAGAAAATCAATAGGACCTCCAATATTCAAAATAATTATAATTACTTTTTTACACATGAAAAACAGAAACAGCCCTGATTTTTTCTGACTTACGCATATTCAAATTTCACATCAGATTCAAAGCTCTGTTCAACACAAAGACTAAAGAATTAAACTAGTGGCACCCTCGAGGGCACACTGAAGAACAGAAAACTTTACAAAGTTCTCTATCAGAACCAATAATTTGAGCATGCTGAAGGTCTGATGTTGCAAAATTGGATGGGGCAATTACCTGTTCCATTGTATCACAGGTTAGGACACCAAATATGCATGGTACACCTACAATAGTGACAACAAGTCAACATCAGTACTCAATCTCTCCATTTACATGAAAAGCTCACTATTCAAGTCATAAAATTAATACTACTTTTATATAATATGCTTATATAATTACGATTTTGATTAATCATGGGATGAATAAAGACCAATCCAAACATAATTTACATATAATATTGACAAAATGAGACTCTTTCCATACAGTGCCCTACAGAAAATAATTAGTGGGAATACATCTGGCTTTAGAAAAGGCCCCCAGACTTGCTCTAAAGACTTGCACATGTAAATAACTCGACAAATTATGCATTTAATAAAGAACAAAGAGCTAATTCTCATAAAAACTTAAAATATTACATCGTAACAACTAATGTGACAGGAATCAAGGATGAATTAATAAATGAGATTGCATTTTAATTTCAGTTTAGAAAATGGTTGTTTTAGAGCCAAATCAGGCTAACAGAATAGAGTTTTGGAGTCCTCGAGAACTCCTTCTGATGGTCCCATAGATGACAACATGCACGACAAAGATGCACATGTAAATAGCTTAACCAACACTAAAGGAAGAGTTGACAAATTATGCATTTAATAAAGAGCAAAGAAATTATTCTTATCAAAGCTGAGTCATATGTAATCACAACTATATCTTAAGGGAATCAAGGGTAAATTAACATATGAGTTAGCATTTTTACTTGGGCTTGGGAAGTGGTTGGCCTAAATCAAATCAGACTAACAGAACAGAAAAAGGACTTTGGAAGCCCTAAGAACTCTTTCCAATGGTCTCACATTCAAAGTCTATTAATTAGGATATGCCAAGAACAAACTAGACTAAAGGCATCCATGAGAAAAGAAATGCTGAATTCCTTGATTCAGTATATTCATGTGAAAGGGAGCATCAGCCATGATATGATGCCTGAAGAAAAAGGTGCACTTCTATATTAGATTAGACCAAAAGAATGTCTTAAACATAAGTACTTGTGTGCAGCTGTCGGAATCTTCTGCTATTTATCAAACCATCATTAGAAATAAGTCAGTTTCCTGATAGTTATGCTATCATTATTAGGAATAAATCAGTTACTCATCACTTACGAAGTCAATTGTGCAATCAATATTAGGAATAGTTTAGTTACTTGTAAACCGCCCTTACAAGTGGAGAAACAAATTCTTATGCATGATAAAGATCATTTAAATTTTAAATAAGAAAAGCATCCAACATGTTAAACAAAGGTTCTATAATGGGGCTGGCTCCCAGGACCCTCATGTCACATGGAAATCTGTAATCGCATCCCCCATTGCAATCAAGACCTTTTGGTTAATCCCTTTTAACACCTTCTCCAAAGTGTTTCTAGTACCATTTCCAATATACAACACAAAATCATATGCATTGCACCAAACCTTCTAGTTCGTGCTCCTGGCACCCAACTCAAACTTCTAATCTTCCTTGCAACTCAAGACCCTATCCTTGCAATCACATTGAAAGACTAGCCCTGTCACTAACCCAATTGTGCAGGCTCCTCTTTACTTCGTGCACTAAGCAATCACACAACTCTCAGCCACATCTGACTCAAACTTCCAAGATCGCATCACTCACTTCCAACTCTTCATCAATATTTTGTTGCACACTTCTATTGCATACCGCCCTATCAATTTCCACTCGAATTCCATCCAACATGTAGTGCTAGAACCCCAAGGCAACATCCCAATGTTGACTCACCTCATGTGGCCAATGCTCTTTTTGGTGCATCCATGACTCCGCTATTTCTTGTTATTCACACTCCAAGACAGTCACTTTGCCTCCTAAGATTGTTGATGCCTTTCCCTAAAGGTGTTCTTCAACTTTGAGTCCCCAACTCATCTACTTTGACCTTACCTCAAACCCAATCCTTCACCAAGTCCGTTCAACTCATAAACCAACCAATAATCTAGTTAACTCAAACGTGTATCCCTAACAGCTTGTCCAAGTAGACTATGTCCAATGCAATCGATATTCTCTCCTTCCCCTTGCTCAACTTCCTCTTGGACTCTAAGCCCAACTCTTGGAATTCATCGTCCTATCACTTCCTAGTCCCTTACTCTCAGCTCAACCAACCACCCTATTTGCCCATTCCACATCCTTGTAGGCCATCTCCAATGTGGGCAAGGTACCCACTCCCTCAACTAGGCCACCTAATACTCCAAGCCTCATGAACCTCTTAATTTGATACTTGAACCTTATGGCCTAGCTAGTCTCTTAATCCTTGACACTCAATCATGCCAACCAACTTATTCATCCTTGTGGACTTGCCTCATAGACCTACTCTATAGCCCTACCATACAATCCTACCTCATGGCCCACCACACAATCCTACCTCATAGCCCTGCCATGTCCCACTTTATGCTCTTACCATGTAGTTTTGCTCCATAGTCCTACTACTCCTTTTTCCTTGGATCAACAACCTTGTCATGCCCTACACCCTAAACTTATGGCTCCACCAAGTCACCTAGTCCCATAACTATTTAATCCAAAACTTGACACTATCCCTCTTGACAATCTCCATTTCCTGGACTATCCACTATGACACCCTATGCCCAATCTTCATGGTCCAACCATGTCTCAATGCTCCTTAAGGAGCTAGCTTCAAATCCCCAAGTCCACTCCCTTACTTAGACCAAATCCCTGAGTCTTTCACTTGTTCCCTGAGATGGCCCCCAACCTCACTATCAAGCTTCCAATTATAGGATGAAAAGATTCATTTGTGCCCTACTCCTTTTTTTCTCGATTGGACGAATCCTCTCTACGTTGCCCCTCACTTCTCATTCTTGACATTGGCCTATAGAACTCCCTAAGTTTGTCTAGCACTTTACTAGCATTTTCTTGGCATTGCTCTAGCACTACCTTGGCATTGTCCTAATTTGGGCCTTTTGAATTCCATAAACTAGACAAACACCTTTTCCATACTCGGGTTGATTGATCTCCTTGAGTCAACCCTACGCCTTCCTTGTTCCAATTGGGTCATCTAGAACCAAACGAAAGCCCTTCTTTGGACTCCCTAAGCCCATCACTCGGTTACCCATTGTAGACCCATCATATGACTCGTACTCCCTAAGTACTTATGAGCTCTTCCAAAGATCCTCATGTCAGGACCTTGTCCACAAAGTATTGTCATCCTTTTTTCATGAGGTCGAGCTCCTTGACCTCTTCAAGCATTCTCCACACTTATGCAACCTTAGTGAGTGCCTTGCACTTCACCCAACTTTTGCATCCATCCTCAAGCTCATCTTGGCACTAAATCATCACCCCTTCTCCAAGAGAAATTCACAGAATTTGTTGCACATCTCATCCCACAGGGTCGTCCAGCTACTCCATTTCACTATCGAAGGCCTTGCGACTATGTGACAAGATCCTCTTGGAAAACCCATTTCAAGATCATAAGACGAGGTTAATGTCATTCACTCCTTAGATCCATGTGGAACTCTCAACTTTGAGGTTGGGTGTTGAGACTATTTGTATTCATCCCTAGGGGAAATGTCCCAAACATCCAAGACCCTCTACAAAATGTATATGGAGAAAAAGTTATTAATGTCCTTCAAGCCTCAGATGACAAGATTTTCTACAAACATTTGTAGGAGTCTTGAGGATTGTTCCAAACCAAGTTCAACATCCATATTGCTCTTTGAGTAGTCCTATGTTTGTGTCTAATAGTTTATCAAGAAAGCTTCTTCATACTTTAATCATTTGTGTTGTTTGAAATTATTATTTTAATACAATGAAATTATTTTCTTCTAGTTCAATTAATTATGTATTCTTGTTGTTCACTTAGTTTAAAATTTAAATTGCTTTCCTACACTTTGGGTTTTAGTGCAAAGTCTTTGGTTCTAGAAATCAGTTTGTGGAAAATGCAAATAGGAAGAGAATGATAATGTTTAACACATCAAGGGTGCAGATCAACTTAACAATTAATGTCATAATTTTGAGGCTTATACTGAAGAAAACATGTAATGTCCCAATTTCTAGGTATGAGGGTGTTTGGGTCACTTTCCAACCTTGGTCTGAATTTCAAGCTTTCTCATGTTGTCATATCTTCACTTCATTCCCCACCTTCTTGCCTTTGCTTGTAGAGTTGCAAACCTTGCACAAAAATCTGACCATCCTTCATGTCCCTGCATCCCCACAAGTCTATATCATATTTTGTTTCCTACTAGAGATGTAGACCCCTTGTGGAAGTCTAGACATCCCCCTATTCCCCACAACCTTGCATCCACGGAAGTTTGCATTACATTTTATTCCCCTACAAAAATGCAAACCTCGTGGAGAAGTCCAAACATCCGCCTATTAGCCACACCCTCACATCCCCACAAGTATGCTTCCTACTTTATTCTTTTTGCAAATTTGCAGAAGTTCCATGCACTTTTGCAATTCCCACAAACTTCTTGCTTCCTCCTGCCTTCAACTTTACCACAAGCTATCACCTTCTTAGCCCTTCCTCATCCCTAACATGCTTTTTCATCAACATCCAATTCCCTATTCCTCCATGCTTCAATCTTTCTAGAATTTCCTTATTGTTTACCCATCTACATCACCCCCACAATCATCTTTCCCCAACAACTCAAAACTTTGGACTTTCCATTGCTAGCATCCCTTTCCTCAATTCGTTGCACCCTTGCTTCTTGATCCACTCTCTTGCACAAGCTTTTTGATTTTTTGAAGAAATTAGTCACCCCCAACCTTGATCCTTGATGATATTAAATATCCCCAAGTCCCAACCTTCACTATATCACAAGCTTCCAATCCTTTCTCTACCAACATACCTAAAGGCTATCTAGCATTCCAAATCCCCGAACCCCAATTTCGCTCCATCACTCTCAGGCATGTGGAATTTTGGGTTTTCCCTTCTTCATTGCAATATCAAGTGTGTCACATCCTTGATCCCCAAAACCTATTGGTATAGGATATGTCAAAACATGAATCCCCAACTTCCTACTCCCTTGTCGCTTGTGAACCCACAACCCTTTTCATCCCTTGCACTCAAATGGCACTTGGTATCCCATTTTCCAACTCTCGATTCCTGCTCACCTTTTAAATGTTGCTTAGGACCCTTGAACTTTTCTACCCCTCACTCCCAAGCTACATGGAGTATCTAATAACTATGATCACCACTCCCTCCTGTATCAAGTGTCTTTAAAGCCCAATCCCCACTCCCTCCTGCATCAAGTATCTCTAAAGCCCAATATCCACTCCCTCCTGCATCAAGTATCTTCAAAGCTCAATCTCTACTCCCTCCTATATCGAGCATCTTTGAAGCCCAATACCCACTCCCTCCTGCATCAAGTATCTCTAAAGCCCAATCTCCACTCCCTCTTGCATCAAGTATCTTCGAAGCTCAATCTCTACTCCCTCCTATATCAAGTATCTTTGAAGCCCAATCCCTACTCCTATGTCAAGTATCTCCAAAGCCCAAATTCGGCTCCCTCTTGCAAAAAGTATCTCTAAAGCTTGATCCCCGCTCATTGATCCATCAATCTCCAAAGCACGATCCCCACTCCCCCCTGGCGCTTTGTTCCTCTTTCTTAGGCCCATGGAATTTTGCATCCCCTTGCATCCTAGCATCCCTACATCCCATTCCCCAAACCCCTAGACCCCCAGTCCCTCTTGCAAATGCACCCATTGGAAAGCAGATCCCCAAACTTGTGGTCCGTCTTGCAAATGTACCCTTCAGCATGTGAATCCCTAAACCCTTAGTCCCTCTTGCAAATGCACCCTTCAGCATGTGAATCCCTAAACCCTTAGTCCCTCTTGCAAATGCATCCTTCAAGCACACACTTCCTCAAACCTTGCCTTTAAGCGTGCAATCCTTGGCCCCCATTGTTCAAGCACTAAACCCTATCTACCTCCCTACACAACGTAGAACGCCATTAATGACATCAAATGGATGTAATATGATTGGGGAAAGACTTTCAACACCTATTAGCACATGTAGGCCCCTTAGAGACATCATTGTGCACCAATGCAGATGGTTGTTGATGTAGAGGGCATGGCATCTTCTACCGACCATGCGAAGACATTGATTTCAAGCATGAGTGATCATACACTTACAAACAACCCTTGCTCTCCTTCCAAGGCCACTAGAGGCAGATTTGGGCATGGGAATTATATAACTATGGCAGCTCATCAGTTCACAACTTTTTCCATTTTATTAATCAAACAAACCCTGGCTATCCTAGTTTGAGCACTTGTGTTGATTTAGTTGATTTGAGGATGAAATCCCTTGGATTCTAGAGATTGAAGACGAAAACCTTTTGAATTCCTAAGGGCAATCTCACATAGAAGTTGCAATTTGTGCTGAAATTTGTAAGATGTAATTTGTAATATTAATGAGAATATTTAGTTCCAATGCTTGTGTGAATGTTTTTTTATGGTTTATGTAAATCTATTGTTAAATTTGAAAAATTTCACACAAATTTCTAGTTACGGTCATCACAATGGTATCAGAGATTTGATCTTGTCAGCCTACTAGGTACAAAGAGATGATGACATTTCCTATCAAAAGGGAGATTAGGTACCAAAGGAGAGAGCAAAGAAAATTGAAGTAACCCTTAATCAAGTGCACGACCTAGTTCAAGAAGTGATGGCTACTAGAGATTAGGAGAAAAAGGAATTCATGGAAATGATGAGATCTATCAATAATAGGCAGTGATGGCTCATTAGTTTCCTTAACCAAATTTTCCTGAGCCCTAATGTGAACTAGGTGATTACCTCCCTAAGTAATAAAAATCAGGGAGAACCTTATACCCCTAGAGTGAATCAAATAATTGGTGTAGCCAATGGTTCTAGACTAACCAAAGTTGCATTTTTGCAAAGATGGAGCAGCCAACAGAAGAATCCATAGATCAACAAGATGATGATTTGGTAGCTCTCCATGCTAAATATAGAGCACAAAGTGATGGGTTCCATGCTAACATCTTTGTAATGAATTGCTACACTATGAAGACTAAGAATAGGCTTAAGGATAAGAATTGGCCAAAGCAAAGCCAGACTCATAAAGATCTGCAGTATTGATTGGAAAGGCTCATAGTTCATTAGATGGGTCTAACAAGTGCTCTATATGTGCCTAGATGCAGAAGTTAAATACTTACTTTTCCTTAAGCCCAATTTATTAGGAAGAAGCAATCACCTAGAAGGAGTAGCTCACGAATGGTGGCACCATGGCCTAATCACACTAGGTCACAATCTTATCGCCACAAATAATGAGTTCAACCAAAGGTTGATTAATAAATTCAAGAGGAAGGATACTGAGATCCATTTCAATGAGTTGGCACAATTGAAGAATAGCAATTCAATAGACAATTATGTGACAAAGTTTCAAAGGCTTGTAGTAACCATACCTAATGTTTTGGAAAAAAGAATCACTATCCTCTTTGTTGAAGGTTTTTCTAAACCTCTCAAAGGCCTAGTTAAGGCTTTTGACCATCCATCTCTATAAGAAGCCATCGAGAGGGCTTCTTATCTTGAATCAACGGTGCTGCAAAACAAGTTTTAATCTAAAGCACCCCCTTTTGGTCAGCCCAAAGAGAGTTTTTGGAAAGAATATAACTCTCAACCACAGAAAGCCACACCACAACCTCCTACAATGAATAAAATAGATGGTTTAAGAATGAATTTCGAAGGAAAAAGTTGTGTTTTTCATGCAAGGAACCATGGGAACCTGGTCACCGATGCCTTGGCAAGCATCATGTCAATTATGTTGACATAATATCTAATGATGACTCAGATTCTAAAGAGCTTGATATACAACCTACCATGGAGGAGCCTAAACCCAATAAAAAAAGATGAACAATAGATAATGGAATAATTGCAGCTCTTTCAAGAACACCTGGATATCCTCCATTCAAAGTTCAAGGAGTGCTATCTAGACAAAGGATCATCGTGCTCACTGATAGTGGGGCTACCCACAATTTCATTGATGAAGGGTTGATGGGTAAGAGAGCATTGAAGGTGGAGAACTTTAAAGGATTCAATATTATTGTTGTTAATGAATTCAACACTCCATGCAAAAAAAAAAAACTCAACAACTCAACATAGCCATGGGAGATCATAAGACATGTGTTGATTTCTATGTTGTGGTTTTAGGAGAGACTAACATGATTTTGGTTGTACAATGGTTGCACTCCCTTGGTGAGTTTTCATAAAACTATCAATCCATGGAAATTAAGTTTAAAAATGAATGGAAATATGTGTTTCTTAGAGGAATTTCTAATGGAACATCCCGAGTGCTTGTAGTGAAAAGGATGGAAAGGACTTTTCACAAGGAACAAGTTGCTTGATTAGCAAGTTTCTTTGCAATGCCTACAAATTCATCCATAGGTAAGCATTGTACCTATCATATTGATATTCAACATATTTTGGACAAGCATAGTGTGGTGTTTAGTGATTTGCCTCTAGGACTACCACCTGATAGAGGATTCCAATATATCATAGGGTTGAACCAAGCTCTAAGCCTATCACAACCACTCCTTATAGCTACTTGAGAATATACAATGAGGAGATAGAAAAGGCCATAAAAGACCCCTTGGAGATGGGTCAAATCAAGCTCAATTCTATCCCGTTTGCTTCTTTCATGGTTTTTGTGAATAAGAAGGATGGCACTATGTACATGTGTATTGCTTACAAAGCTTTGGATAAGAAAACCATCAAAAATAGGTATCCCATTCTCACAATGAATAAGCTTATTGATGAGTTGCATCAACATGGAGTTGTGCACTTTTCAAAGATTGATTTGAAATCAAGTTACCATCAAATCAATGCAAGGAGTGAGGACGTGCCAAAAACAAAACTAAGGTGTCACTTCAACACTTTAAATTCTTACTCATGTCTTTTGGCTTGACAAATGCACCCATGACTTCCCAATCATGCATGAATCAAGTATTTAGCAAGACTTGGGAAGATCAATTGACACATCTAGATACAATCCTTAGAATATTAGAGCATCATGCTCTCTTTGTAAAAGAATACAAATGTGACTTTGGGGTGACAAAGATCTTGTACTTGGGCCATGTCATTACTACTCAAGATGTTCAAATACATCAAAAAAAGATCCAAACCGTCTTAGACTGACCTCCTTCTACCACATTGACACAACTGAGAGGATACTTTTCCGTTTGCAGCTATTATAAAAGACTTGTTAAGGTATTTTCACAGCTAGCAACACCCTTAGCTGATACAACAAAGAAAGGAGCTTTTGAAAGGTAAGAAACAACTCAAAAAGATTTAAATAAGCTTGTGGAGATAATGAGTTTATGCCATCCCAGATTTGTCACATCTAATTGTTGTAAAATGTAATGCTTCAAGAGAGGGAATTAAAGTTGTCTTAATACAAAAGACAAATTAGGAAAAAGAATCAAAGAAAGGATTTTGTATATACAATAAAGAGATGATGGCCATCATGCATGCTTTGGCCAAGCTTCGGTTGTATTTTCTTTGAGGAACATTTATGGTAGAGGAATATCATAAAAACTTAAATTTTTTCCTTGGCCAACGTGACTTGAATGATAGGCAACAAAAATTGGTGTGTAAGCTCCAAGCTTGTGCTTTTGGCATGAAGTACGTGAAAGAAAAAAAGAATAGCTATTGATGCTCTTACTTAAATGCCTACTCTATGGTCTACTTCTATTATTTTTTCCAAATGGATGGTCCATATTATGTTGGAATATGTTAAAAATACATTTGCTACTAACCCTCTTGAGGGGAATATGAAAGACGACAAATTTGTAGCAATAGATGATCTCATTCTTTAAAAAAACAAAATCTTCTCAGCTCCTGAATTCAAAATGAACAATTAGATTTTAAGGGCTTTCAACAATGCACCACTAGCAAGACACCCAAGACAATACAACTACAAGTAAATTAAAGAAAGGTTCGCATGAAAGGACCTCAAGGAGGATGTCCTCAAACATGTCAAAGATTGCCTAACTGCCAACAAAACAAAGCAAAATATGTCTTTCTAACAAGTTTGCTTCACCCATTTCCTATTCCAAACTAGAAGTGGTAAAGCATATCCATGGACATCATCGCAAGTCTCCCCAATGCAAATGGTAATGATTGCATTTATGTTGTTGTATATAAGCTAAGTATGCATACTTCCTTGCTATCTCTTCAAAATTCTAAGCATGTCAAGTGGCAGAATTATTTTTCAAATAAGTATTTAAGCTATAGGGTTGCCTAAAAATATTTTTACTGATAGAGATAGTAGGTTTCTTAGCTCTTTTCAGCAGGAATTATTTCATCTAACTAATACAAAACTCACTGCCAACACAAGCTATCATCCAAAAACAAACAAAATAACAAAAATAATGAATAAGTGGGTTGAAGGCTACTTGAGGAACCATGTTTCAAATTAGCAATCAACATGGGTTAAGTGGTTGTCCTTGAGAGAATACTACTCCAACACCACCCACATCATGTCCATTGGTATTAGTACTCATTGATAGTAGAGTGCCAACAACTAGTGACTTCATGAAGCATAGCCAAGGCATTAAAGTCACCCAAAGATTATCTCCAATACGCCTAGAATAAATAGAAGTTCTACACAGATTAGAACTGCACCTGGAATTAATTCAAAATGAGGATATGACCTTTCTAAAGTTGCAATCTTATAGGTAATCCTCTATCAAAAGAAGTGGGCCTCAAAAACTTAAACATTGTTTTATGGACCCTACAAGATCTTGAGGAAAGTTGGCAAAGTTGCATATGAGTTGGAGTACTCAAAAAACAGCAAGACTCGTAATGTTTTCCATGTGTCTCACCTCAAAAGGACACTTGGGTAATATGTCATGTCCTAAGTGGATTTGCCACCCTTGGATAATGAAGGGAAGCTTATATTGGTACATAATGTTATCATTGATACTAAGATGAAAGAGTTGAGAAATAGAAGCATTACATAGTATTTGATTAATAGGAAGAATCTATTTGTAGAAATTGCCACTTGGGAAGGACCAGAGATTTTGGAATATCCAAATTTGCATTGCTTGACGTCAAGCGATTTTAGGAAGGGAAAACTTAAAATGTCCCAATTCCTAAGTATGATAGTGTTTGGGTCACTTTCTAGCCTCGGGCAAGATTTTGAGCTTTCTCATCTTGTCATGCCTTCCATTCATTCCCTGTCTTCTTGCCTTTCCTTGCAAAGTTGTAGACCTTGCACAAAAGCCTACTCGTCCTTCATGTTGCTAGATCCTCACAATTCCACATCATATTCTACTTAGTTGAAAAACTCAACGAAAAACTCAGCAAATTTATCAAACATTTGAAAATACACAATTTGTTTTAAATATTCTTTAAAAACAGACACATTAGTGAATTTGTGTAACATATTATTGATTTCCATCATATGTAAAACAAAATTACAATTTAATACATATCATAGACAAAAAAACAAGTTCAACCTCAAAATATGTATGAACTTCAAGTTTCAATATCAATAAAAATTATAAATCATGTTGTACCCAAAACCAAAATTTTTGCTTCACTAAGGCACTTTGCTTAATTGAGTCTTAATCTTGTTAAAGTGATGTCAGAAGGTCATTTTTGGGCTTTTTAAATATGGAGTTGTTGTCAGTGTCATGTCAGTCGGTTACTGAGGAAATTTAAGAAAAATGAAAATCTGAAGGAAAATCATCAAAATTTTCTCTGGAGAGGGGAGCACATTTTCAAAAGGGCGCCCTATCTTTTAGGGGCTCAGATACTGTTTTTAGGGTTTGTCACCTCCAGCAGGCATTTGTCCGACATCACCTCAGCTTCGCGACAAGCTATCAAGCCTATCAAATGGACCTATTTTGTGCAAGTTACGGAAGATATAGCGCAAGACGAGAGGAAAGCGAGAATTGGCTAACACTGGAGAAAAGAGCAGCTTTTGAGAAGGGCGCCCATCTTTTTGAGGTGTCAATTGAAGGATTTTAGCTAAATGCCACCCAAGATGTTTATCTCACATTTGTTCAAGCTTCGTGACGCATCCGTCAGTGGGTGAATCTGAGTTGTAGAAGTGCCTGAACCAGAGGTCGAACGTAGGGTCAAATCTTAGTCAAAATATCAAGGAATGAGCAAAAGAGCACTTTTTCAGAAAGGCGCCTGAGCTTTTCAAGCCTTTAATGCCTTCTTTTTGATGATTTCAGATATTCAGTTTGTCCGTGTTACGTTCACCGTCCGCTGCCCGCCTCCTCGGGCCGACGTAAGATGACCTCAGCCAGCCTGCGCCCAGTTTTAGTGTTATTTTGGTCAGTTCCAGAAATGGCTGTCTGGAGAGAAAAGAGCAACTTTTCAAAAAGGCGCCCTTGTTTTTCACCCCTCAGATGATGTTTTCTGGAGAAATGTGCCTTTGCAACTATCATGCAAAATGAGGTTAGCTCCGCAGTGAACCTGTGATCCAGTCCTGAAAATTGATTAATCAAAAGTTATGAAGGTTTTATTTTTCCCTTCGTACGAGATGGAGATGAGAAAAATTGACTAAGTCTGAGAAAAAGAGCAGTTCTTGAAAAAGGCGCTTGGATTTTTGAGCCTTCAGATCTTAGTTTTTTGATGTTCAGTCTCAAGGTACCTTTTGATCAGTTTTTGTCCTGCTCTGCGATGCACCTGTCAACCAGTCAATCGGTGAAGTCAGTCAGCCAATGTCAGAGGGTTAACAAAGGTCTCGAAAGAGGTTTCAATCCAAATTTTCATCAAATTTGTCTAAGTCTGGAAAACGCCTAAAGAGGTCAAAGTTGAGTTTTCGAAAGAAGTTGACTGGTGCGCCCTAACTTGAGTTCTGACTTCAGTTAGACTGAACGATTTCTGGGTTGTCATCTCCAGTTCATATTTTAGCATGTTGAGTGTTCTTTCAGTTCGCATGTCGAGTTAACTAGTTTGCATGTCCAGTTAACTGACTTTACATGTTAACTTGTTTGCATGTTCACTTAACTGAAGTTTATACTTGAAAATCAACTTGAGTTTGCATGCATGGCGCAATTAATTAAAATTATGAAGAATAGTGAAGTTGGCGCTTCACTTCTTTTTGTCAACTGAAGTCTTCAAAAGGGACGCCATATTTAGCATTTTTTTTTTTAAAAGCATGGTATAGTGAAGTTGGCGTTTCATTCATTGTTAACTTCAGTTCTGAAAAGGGACACCATATTTAGCATTTTTAAAGATTTAAAGCATGAAGCATGAAGTGTGGCGTATTCTTATTGTCAACTTCAGTTCTGAAAGGGACGCTTTAATTCTTAATTGTAAATTTAGTGAATTTTGAAGATGGTGAATTCAACAAGCATTGTCAACTGAAGTCAAAATCGCATGATGCTTTAAATGGTATTGTCAACTGAAGACTGAAAAGGGAAACCCTAAAGCATGATGCCTTATTTAGCTTATTTTAGTTTCAGTTAACTAAAATGAGGTCCAATCATAAGCCAAGCGCCATTTTTCAAGGTTTTATGCTTTGTGCGATTTTCAATGATGAAAATCTATTTATTCAAGCATTGGCATCCATTATTTCTTCATCTCAAGCTTCGAAATATACTTTCTTCTTGAGCGACCAGCAAGCTAAAGGTGCTATAGGTGTCAAAATTCAGCGTTCTTCATAGCAACGGATTCAAATTGTTCAGAGGAAGAAGATTTCAAACTTTGTTTTCACTTTGCATGCAGGTTTCATCAAATTCCAAAGAAGAGATTGGCGAATTTTTCAGAAGCAAAGCAAACAAAACTTTCTATCTTCTGTCTTATTTCTTCTATTTCTCATCTTAGGTACTTTCTTCGCATGTCAAAGAAATTCAGCGTATATTCAGAATTTGACCATCTGGGTTTGCATACTTCAGTATTTGCAGCAGAACCCATGTCTTAGATTTTTTCGAGAAAATTGCCCCACAGCCTTCATTCTGAAGCTCTGTGCTTTTTTCCAAAGATTTCTTTGCATGTGGGATAAAATCACATCTTTTTGAAAATCGCATCATTTGGGTTTGTTCAGAATTCCGTTGTGCACAAAACCCATGTTCCAGATTTTCTCAAGAAAAATTGCCCCAGGAAGCTCTAAAAACCCCTGCAATTCTCAATTGAAGAATCTTTGCATGTTAAGCTAAACGACGTGTTTTCACAATTCTGATGTTGTGGGTTGTCTTAGAATCATTTTCCGAACAAAACCCATGTCTCAGAATTTTTGGTGAAAATTATCCTCTGACAAGCTATTTTTAGCCTCACTAGGGGCCATTTTTGCTTTCTAGAGAAAGTTGTCAGAACATAGTCATGTTCACAGTCAACGGGCAAGTTTTTCAGAAGGCGGTTCAACTAGACTGAATTCAAGACCAAATCGGTCTTAATTTAGGTTTTCATCAAAGCAGCTGGCAAAAGGAACAGAGATCACTCCATTTATGGAGCCGCCAAAGTCACTAAGATACTATGCCATTATCTTCATGAAGATGGTACCTACACTGATCTCGAGGTTGTGCAAACTAAGTTCCAGAAGCATGTTCGTAATATCTTGATGGAGATTCTGGATCACATCTTTGCGATGACATCTAGTTTCAAGAAAACAATTGAAGATGTTAGAAACTGCCAAAAAGCAGTTAAGGAAAGTGACAGAGAATTGAAGAAACAGATTGTTGTTTTGGACAGCATCAAAGTGCCTGGATGAGGTGTTGAACCGAGATGACTTGGAGTGATCTACCAGTTGGAACCTACAGTTAATTTCGAGGATAGAGTCATGAGCAGCAGTTAACTCGACTTTCAGTCTTGAGTTCACTCGCTGATTTCACACATGCTTATCTCGTCCTTGGAATTATCTTCACAGGAGTTAGGGTTAGGGTTTCCAGTTAACTGAAGGTAGTGTCCAGTTAACTTTGCTTCAAATAAGGACGTGCATGCTTGCACATTGTCCATTTAGATTAGATGTTTCAGTTAACCAATGGTAGTTTTCCAGTTAACTGTATAGTTTATTTTATTAGGGTTTAGTAATAAATCTTGCATGCATTGCAAGACTGTAGTTGACTAAAGGTGATTTTAGGGTTCCCTACACCTTGATGTATATAAATAAGAGTTTTTGCTCATTTGTAAATAACTTTTGCACGATAGAGGAATATATGTTGTGCCTACCTTGCCCTCAATATTGCCCGTTTTGTATCTGTTCATGCGTTTTTACTGTTATGATGAATTGTTATGCCACATAGGGTTTCATGCAATTATAATGGTGAATTCTTTCCTGTTTTGTGTTCAATAAACTTGTCCAGATTGAGATGATAGTTGTGCCACCTTGCCTTCAAGTAGAGAATCTGTACTGGGTTATCGTGTGATGTGTGTGAACAATAAACTCATTCAGATTGAGCTGATAGTTGTGCCACCTTGCCTTCAAGTTGAGAACTGTGACTTAGTTTATCGACATTGTTGTTCTACTAAACTTGTTTAGATTGGAGTCATAGGATGTGCCACCTCTTGCCTCTGCTGAGAATCTATACTTGTTTATCACAAATAGTCAACCTTTGCTCCATTTCCCTCATGCTCTGTTTTCTTGAGGAAACTGGATAGATTTAAAATAGTTAGCTTAGTTGTAGTTAATGATCCGCGAAACCAGAAAATCCTTAGCTGCAACATTCTTGGTTTTCTTAACCTTGTGCCTCTTCCAGCTGAGAACAAAAAGATAGGACTTAGATTACTTCTCTTTTCCATGCATTCCAGCACAACGAGGGAGCTTCCCCTCCTAATTTGAAGAGCACTCATTACGCAGTGTGCATAGCTGTCCTTACAAACCTGCACTCCAGAGGTGTTAGTTTTTACGCCAACAAATCAAAAATTTCATCTACAACTAAAAATCACAAAAGTTTGTTGTTGTTTTGTGGATGTTGTGGAAGTGGATAGTATAGCTGCAATATCCTCCACAAGAGACTGAACAAGTGCCTCATCCATAGTGATAGCTTCAGGCTATCTATGCAAGGACCCTGCCCTTGATGACTCACCAACCTCGCCTTCTACCTCCTCATATGTTGCCACATCCACTTCCCATTCAACTACCAGTTGATGTTATTGCAGCTTCGGGCTTCACACTTCCTTATTTATTTGTGATTATTTAATAGCAACATATCTCTAAGATGGTCGACCTCCTTTGTAATCATATTTACTATTATTTGTAATTTTCTTGGGGGCTGACTCAGCCTTTATTTGTAATTATATTTTTCTCTTTTGATGGCAGACATAGTTCTTGTAGAGGTGCGACCTCTCTAGCAAATGTATATATAGAAGTTCATTCTCACCCATTTCATCATCAAGCAAGTTCGAATATTCCTTCTCTCAAGTGCGATTTCTATCAAGAGCAGATCCTTCCTTGTAGTGTGAATTTCTTTGAAGGCAGATTGTGAATCTTTACAAGTGCAGAATTGTGTTCAAGGAAGGGCAGACTGTTATCTGTTGTTACAGCCATTGCTGGTGCTGAATACTGGCCTTGTGTGTGGCCACACTGTAAAGTGTATTGTTGCCATTACATGTATATAAGAGATATATTTGTTGCTGGGTTTTTCTCCCTCAAGAGGAGGGTTTTCCCAGGGTATCTGCTGTGTTATTGTGTCTGATTTTGAATTAAATTTCTGTATCATTAATCTGATCATAAAACTAACAAATACTCCTTTGATTTGAAACTCGATCTTGTTTGTTTTCCACATTGGCATTGTTTGCAAATCATATTAAACGGCTTTGATATCCTTGGCATGCCCCTTACAGCTTGCTTATGGCTAATCTTCACAAATTATCAAAGTTTAAATGTCCCATCCTTTTGTGCCATAACCAGCTTTTCTCTTCTTGTGCCATGCAACACCTTTCTCCTTTGATTTTTGTAAGTGTGTAGAGATTGCTTGCAGTTCTATTAGCATCTGCAACAAGCTTCCCTGTTCTTGTTTTTCTGATTTCACAACCACTTGGATGAAATGTGAGAGTGTGCCCTTGATCACATAATTGACTCGCACTTAGAAGATTGTGTTTCAACCCTTTGATGTATAATACATTCTCAGTCTTTGTCTTTCCATTGTCGAAGCTAAGAGTGCATTTTCCTGTGATTCTTGTTGTAGCATTGTCTCCAAACTTTACAATGCCACCATTAATCTCCTTCAAAGTGATAAACTTGTTTTTATCCCGTCATATGTCTTGAGCAACCACTGTCAATGTACCACTGATTTTCTTCATTTTGTGCATGTAGAGCTGCTTGTGCAAGCATGGATTTTTTCTTCATATCAAACTCCTTTTTCCAATTTTTTGTAGATTCCTCTTTTGGTATAAGAACATCCTCCATTTTGTTTTGTTTTGGAGGTTCGGCAAAGTCACTTCCGTAAGAACGTGTAATGACTAACCCCCAAATATTTTTTTTTGTTTTCTGTTTGCTCTCTGAGTTTATAACTTGCAGGATGTTTTGTTTAGGATTGTTCGATGAAATATGTTCAATGTACCATTCATGTTTTCTGAGTTTGCATGCAGTATATAATGCAAGAAACATACAAGAAAAAGAGAGCACTCGAGCAAGATTCACCCAATCTTTCAATAATCAGATTTTATTATTACAGCAACAGCAATTACAGTCCACTGATGCAAACTAATACTCAGGAAAAATTATCAATTCTGACCTGGAAAAAAGAAACCTTGCAGCAAATAATACTCCCCTTCCTTGGCTCGAACAACACCAGATAAGAGGGCCTTCAAGAACTGAACCAACCCATCCAACCTTCACTTTAACAGCAGATAATGTCTTCTACCAAAAACTCCGTTCTTCACCAAGAAATTCACCACTAGTTCGATGCATTGGCTGAGCAATGGTGTCCTCAAAAAACTCCAAGTTGGCTGTAGCTCACCCTCTGAGAGGGCCAACCAGACTGTATGAGAAACCTAAGCTCAGGAAGATACCTACAGACCTGGTTATCAAATTTCTAGCAGCTGAAAAGAGAACACCTTCTAGCTCGTCCTCACTTAGAAGAAAGCCTTCAGACTCCAAGTTTAAACCCCTTTAGATTCTAAAACTTCTAACAGCAGATAGGGCGCTGGCTGTGAGAGGTCGACTAGACCTATAAATTCAAATAATGCCTCAAAAAATACAAATAAACACTTGTCTTGATGGACCTGAAGAGAGAAGTCTGATTTTTCAATACCCACATTGTATTTCCATTTCATTCAAGAGATATGAGCAATTATCTGATCTCTGGGTTCAGCTGTAAGTGCCCAGAAAATTACTTAAACTCACCACAAGCTCAAAGATTACCACGCCCAACTGATAGTAAGCATTCTCCAGCTAAGAACTGGCTGAAACAGATCAAAAGAGTCAAAATATTATCATTTTCTGAACTGAAACCAATATCTTTGAAGTCCAAATGAAGCTCCTGAAATGAAGCCTCCCAAATCCTCACTTGATGTGGTCTTTCACACACAAAGAGAGGCAATCTTGAGGAGGTTTTCGTCTCCACAAGTCAAAATCCGTCTCTGGGCCAAGCTCTAGAACCCCAACATTCAAAATATCAAACATCCATAATGAAAATGAGCCTCCAAAAGAACTTTTAATTTGTTTTCTCCAGCAACCCTAGTTTGCCTCCAAAAACTCCATAAATTTGATTTTAAATTAATTTTAAATCTTTCTCCATAGTTTGGGCACCCAAATGAAATATTATAATATTTGGCTTTAAAAACAACTTCAAGTTATTAGACTAGGCGCCCATGGTCTAATTTTTAATTGAGACCCCTTATGCCCCTTTTAATTAAACATTATAAAGTCACTTTTAAAAACACATTTCCCAAAGTGCCTCAAATATTAAAATAATCTCCCAAAGTGACTTAATCCTCTGAATGTGCACATTGACTAACCTAACCAGGGCTAGCTTGCCAAGATCGGTCAACCTTAATTGACTCACTATTTTTAGTATGTTCCAAAAATAGTAAGTAATGCACCCTAAAACCTAAGCTGGAGAGAAACTGAGACGCTCGAGATGGCTCACCACTGACTGGAGTACTGTACCAGGCCCCCTGCTGAAAATGGCACTTACTAAAAATAGTAAGTGTTCCCCAAACAAACCCAACTGACAGAAGGTGTTGTGAAATGGGGACATTACAGAACGTATTGTATGACCAAAATTATTGCATTTGTAACATATGATATTGTAATCCATTAGAGGGGCAAATGGATTATAGTTTCTCTTTAGAAAACCCAAGTCCCTCCTTGTACGAGCTCTACAATCTATTGCCTTGTGACCGAATTTATTGCAAAAGAAACAATAGCCATGAAAGGAGTATTGGAACCCATTTATTTGTGCTTGCCTTTGGGGGAATGGTCTCTTGAAGCCTTTGTTGTTGTCTTTGTGAGGAATGTAGATTTTCTTAGTATTACTCTCTCTCTTCTTTGAACTATCATCATTAATGGAGCCTTTGAGCATATTTGCATAACTTTTGGACTTGTCTTCATTTGTCTTCTTTGGTAATTTTGTGGCCTTGGAGCATGAACCTTCTTTGATTGTCTTTGGTTTTTCCTCAAAACCAAGACCCGTTTTGATAAAAGGTGATCTTTAGGAGCTTATAATATCCTCCAAGATTTTGGTGCTCTTTTCATACTTCATGCTTTGATTTGATTTTTCCAACTCCTTCCTTAAAGAAACAACTACAAACGCCAACTTCTTGCACTCCAATTCTTTTGCCTTCAACTGGTCTCTTACAACTTCTTCAATTCGCTTTGCTTCCTCAATTTGAACCTTCAGACCCATGATCATTTTTTCAGATTCTTCAAGATTTTGAGATGATTTTACTTTACTATCTTCTTGAAGTCATGATCTTAGTCTTGAATTCCTTCTCTTGAGCTTCTCAATCTTGTTTTAGGCAAATTTGAGTTCTTTCTCAAGATCATCTTCTTCATTATCTTTGATGTGTTCTTTCAAATCTTTTTCTTCTTGTCTTTTATCTTCATCCTCCTTTACTTCCATCACCATAAAGAGCATCTCTTCTTAATCACTATCGGAGAAGCTTCCATACACACTGCTTTGTTCGGATGAGCTACTTTTTTCTTGAATGTAGAGACTCTTCTTATGCCTTCGGAAATTCTTCCTTCCTTGCTTCCCTCATTGTCTCTTTTCTTGTTATGATGGTATTTCCTTTCTTTCCTTTTGTAGTAATCTTCTTCCTCTTCACTACTCTGAAATATCCCAACCAAAATATAATATATATGCAACTTTTTTCTGATTTTGCAATACAGAATTATGCCCTAATTTTCTGATTTCAAAATTCTGCTCAAACCCTAGTTTGCTGATATAAATTTCTGAGTTTAAACATGCATTAGCAGCAGCATTTAATCTTTCCAATGACATCAAAAATCATAGCAGATTTATCTAACCATGAATAGGATTGCAACCATCACAATGAACCATCAAAACATCCACCAAACACATGCCAAAATTCTGATAATCAAATGTTCAGTTTGCTGCTACAAATCAGACCTATTACTGCTGTCCTTGTGTATTTGAAGAAGGGAATGGACTTTTCCTTGTCCATTTTGATATAATGAGCTCGAGTACATGCCTTGTCTATATCTTTAGGCTTAGGGAGCAATACAAGCCTCTTTAGATGGCTCTTCAACAAAATTCAATATTGTACTCTTGCACATTTTGTCCTTGTTTTTGCTTGTTATATTGCCACTCAATACACCTCTCTTATTTATGACATATGGGATAATATTGTTTTCTTATAAGCCTCTTATATTCATCCCAAGAATAAATAGGTGCCATCTTTCTTGAAACCAAAGAATGACAACAGCTTTCAAATGAAGTAAGAACATGCATTGCTAGTCTTTTTCTAAAAGAGAATTTGATGTTTTTCACTGTCTATTAAAATATACGTCAAGTTGTGCCAACCAATGGTCAAGCTTCTCCACATCTACCTCTCCTTAATAAGGTAGACTCTTTATCTTTTCCTAGCCTTCAATAAGACAAGTTAGAAGATTTTCTTCACCATAGAATTACACTTTCTAATTAGAAATCAACTGCTCTATAGCTTTAGAATTCTCAAGAGACATCCCTACTTTCTCCATGAGTGCCACTGGCCCACCATGATGCTTTCTAGATTCCACATATCTGAGGAAATGCTTATCACATCTTGTAGCTTGAGAAATCTTTTTTCTACATCAAGAAAAGCAGCATCATCATGAATCATGTTTCTTGTCCTTCTTACCCAATCTTTGGACTCTCTCTTGCTGCAAAGGAAATAGCTCCACCTTCCCACTTATATTAGTTGCTCTAATAGAACGCATAAATCCACAAAACTTGAATGTTCAGTCTACCTTGGATTCTATAAAGCTATGGATTTATTTATTTAGGCAGTAAATGCAGGGCCATAGTCTGGCTGCCCTATTCAAGTATGCTGACCTTCAGGTCAATTTTGTACATCTTTTCTTCTAAACTATTCTCTTACCCTAGCATATATGTATGTATATTATCAGGTTGAAGACATAAAATAAGTACTCCCAAATCTTCATGGACAATTAAATACATTTTCCACAAGAAAATTATTGACCAAAATAGCTTATGATAAAAGGAAGCAGTAAATCAATGAAAATGACAAATATGTAACATGTTAAACTACCAACCTGAATGCAGACTAGCTGAAAGTACTCCAGATGATGCAGAATTCGCCACAGCTTCATAGTGTGTAGTAGCACCTCTTACCTGAATAAGTCATAGGTCAATCTCCTCATTTATTTTGAAAACAGAATTGAATGTATAGATAATGTGTATTTAATGCAGAAGCATAGAGCAAACATGAATACATCTATATATGCACATACAACTACATGCATGCATGTTATGTGAAGGAAATTAATGTAAGATTCATCCTCACCGATGAGGATCTTTAATATCTGAGATTCTGAAGAAACTACAAGGTCAAGACCCAGTACTTTACACTTTTCATCCCATTCACATCCAATGTGCTATATTTAGTATTTACTAATCAATCACTTCTATAACACTAAACAGAACTGCAACTTTATCATACAACAATTGATCCACTTATCTCAAATTTAGAGCAAAAGTCTGCATGCCCTGAAGGATAAAATTTAAATCGTCCAAGAAACCATCTGGCTTTTAAACTTCTGGAAAGTAAGAGGCTTTTCACCAATGTACCTTTGAACATGACAGAAGCAATTCTAACAGTTCAGTTGTTACGGATGACAAATGGATAGAGATAAGCTTAGGAAGAAGCATTCATGGATCCCTCCAAGGACACCCTGAAACTTTTAAGAGGTTGAGCTTCTAAATGTAACCCCAAACACACTTGCTATGGAAATTTATTTCTGCCTTTAAAGGGAACATAGAAAATAGATTCTTCAAGCAGATAAACAAAACATCTAATAATGTGACTAAACCCCTTGCAAGTATACAAAGAATGCAGAGGGAGTTCACATTATCCAAATTTGTCCACAAATTTAATTTGTAGGATATTTTTTATCAGTTCTGAAATTGTAAATATATTACTATCCTTTTTATGGAAATTTTTAATTATCCATGGCAAAAAAAGTTATGCTGATATTCTCTGAGGCAAAATTTTCAGCAACATACATGGGTAAAAGCAAATACAACATCAAACTTATGACTAACATAGTTTCCTATAAAAGATGAAAAGAATATTGACATTTAAAGCAAATCCAATCATCAAACTTATGGCTAAACTAGTTTCCAATCAAGACAAATAGAACCTAATATACACATTTAAAGCAAGTAAAATCACTGATTCTCCAATCTAATGAGCAAAAAGAAAATAAAGCAGTGAGAAAGATCTATACCACAGCTCCAATGCATATCACTGCATGATACTTCCCTGACTTAGCCACAGTTTGTGCAACCAAGGGGATCTCAAAGCTTCCTGGCACCCATATCACCTGATCAATAAGGCATCATAACATATCGGTAAGCTAAGGAAACACATCTCCTGTCACAGGATCATAGATAGAGGCTTAATGATTTAGTCTGCCAGCAGAGCAACAGAGCTTAATAAAATATTATTATAGATGAACTCTATTTGTAACAAGCCCAAATTATTGCAGAAACTAAAGCTTGTTGTCTTTAGGAAGACAACAATTTGTTCAACAAGAGGAAATTGATGATAGTTTGGCATAGACTGCATAGATGGTGTGCCAAAAAATTAAATCTTAAAACGGTAGATATAAAATATTCACAATCATCTAAGCACACTAAATTGAAACAAATTTCTACATGTTGGACTTAATGTCATGTCCCCTTTTTCAAAATAGAGCCAAGGAGAAGACCCTTTTAGCCTATCTTTATTTTCTATAGGCTAAAAATGAAAAAGAAACAAAAATGGGGAAATAATTAATAATATTTTAAGTGGGTCCAATAATTTCAAATTTACTGCGATGGCTGCGGCTAGGGTTCCTTTCAAAGGTGATGGTAACGCTTTCCGCTGTGCTAATCTTGTTGGCGTTGGAGGTCGTCCATACGCGGCAGTTGTGCAGAATGGTAGGCCGTCCTCGCATTTGGGTGGAAGTTTATCCACTTTGGTTCGCACAAGGAGGAATGGTGGGAAGCTAGCCACAATTGGGGTTTCTAATGCCCAGGCATGGTCGCCGAGGAGAGTCAATATGCATAGCGTTGGGAAGGGCTTGGACAGTGGGAATCTGATTCAAGTGCAAGGCGTTGCCACTTCGTCTAAGCCTTCGGAATCGGAACTTATGTTGTTGTCCTGTGCAGACAACATCCCATTGGTTTCCCTTGATGGGGATTTAGGGATTGAAGTTGTAGAAAATAAGAAATATTTTGTAGAGCTAGGGCTTATTGGCCGATTCAAAGGGTCTTGGTCGGGTCTTGAGAGCTTAATAAGTGGATTTCAAAGCATTGGAACCCAATATTGGTGGGTGGTGTCCAGATTTACCCTAATGCAAAGGATTTCTTTGTGGTTGTGTTTGACAATGAAAAGGACAGGAGTGTTGTGTTTTGTGATTATCAATGGAGCTAGGAACATAAGCACCTGTTACTACTAAAACCGTGGCACCCAGCTTTTAACCCCAACATAGAAACATTTGGGATGGTTCCTATTATTGATTTTAAATGATCAGATTATATGCATAGAAAATTAATTCAAATCAAACACAATAACACAGCAGATACCCTGGGAAAACCCTCCTCTTGAGGGAGAAAAACCTAGCAACAAGTATATCTCTTTTATATATAAACAAAGGAAACAATTACTTTACAATGAGACCAATCACAAGGCCAATATTCTGCACCAATAATGGCGACAATAACAATCTGCTCCTTGAATAACTTGCACTTTTCTCTTTGCACTTGTCTCTTGAACAGTTCACACATAAGTGAAGGAAGGAGATGAACTTGCTTCGTGATTGAAGAGATGAAAGTGACCTTGTATTTATACAAATGTGAGAGAGGTCGCACCTCTTCATGTTTACAAGGTCGGCCATGATACAATAATAAATGCAAATCATAAGGAAGGTCGGCCCAAGAGAAATTATATTGTTGCTAATTCATAACACATAAATAAATAGCCGATAGGCTATATTGATTTATGTCTTCACTTGTGGCTGGAAGAATGAACCCGAAGCTGCTCATTAACATTAACACCTAATTGGGTAAGATTACCTTATTTCCCTCTTCATTTTTGGTTAGATCCTTGTTTTGAAACTTTAGGCAATGCATTGGGGAAATTTTTGGATGTTGATGAAGATACTACCAATTTTCTGCACACAACATATGCTCTTATTCTGGTAGAAATGGACATCACAAAGGCTTTGCCTGTCGCTATTTCTTTGAAGTATTTTGGTGGAGTGTGGGAACAGCAGTTGGATTATGAAGGTTTACCATTTAGGTGTAGATACTGTTTAAAACTAGGCATATTGCTGAGCATTGTTCCAAATGCAAAAGGGATAATCAGGCATCATGGTGGAAAGAAGCTTCTCCCCATCATTATTCGGTGGAAAAGGATGGTGTGGATAGGAATGGGCCGATGAAGAAACTTAATTGCTCAGATTCAAAAGTAACCCACAAGGACATTGAAACTGATGAAGTACTCGCTTCTGGGGTGGTGCAGGACAACGTCCCTAATGTTTAGGGTGGGGATCAGTGAAATGGGGTGTGTTCAACCTTTTCTGAAGGGAGAAGTGTCCCTGATGAAGGAATCGGAGACCTATCTTGGTTGGATGATGTAATGTCCCCTTTTTAGCATGGTCATGTTTGCCGATGGTTTAGCCTATCACTGAATCCCGTAGGCTAATACAGATGATTAGAGGCTCTTCTAAGGCAAAGTCTTGGTTAGCTAAGGCTTGTATCTTCTCCGAAGTTTAGTGATTTTCAAATCTGGCTTTCGTTTGGTGTCTCCAGGGGCCCACTTGCTATACTTACTATTTATAGTAAGCCTGAGTTTGGTTGAGAGGGACCCTTACTATTTTTAGTAAGGCACTTGGTTGTATTGAGCTTTGCAAAATTGACCCTAGTTTCAGACGGTATGATGAAATATTAAATATTAAAGGAGATATTAATGTTTTATTGGCTTGAATAATATTTAAATAATTAAAGGTGTTATTATAAAGTTATAACTGAACTTTATAATGAAGGGTCAAGACATCATTAAAAGGGGGCCAGTTATTGAATTAAATTTGGGGTGCCTATTCCAAGGTATTAAAAGGTGAAATATTAAATGATGCATATGTAATAACATTTAATTATTATTAAATGTGCTTTTTGGAGGGAAATTCGACTTCTTCATGAAGTTATATATTTTCAGCCTTGGGAATTGAGCATTCATTCAATTGAGCATTGGTTTTAATGAGTTTTGTCTGAGAGAGAAAGCCAAGGGTTTCTAAGTCAGTTAGCCATTGGAGAACGTTCACTCTTCAGTGTTGCAGCCATTTGAGGTGGTGAGATATCCATTGAATTTGGCCTATAGGAGAACTTCATTCAGGGGTTCTATTTGTGCTTAAAAGTGAGGAATTTTAACTAGGGTTTGAAGATTATTGAAGGACTATCAAGTGCAGACCCAAAGATTCATCATTGGCAGCCATTAGCGATCAGATTTCAAGCTTTGTGTTGGCTGCTACAGTGCATGTGAACAGTGTCGTGCTACAGTACCACGTGAACAGTACCATGCTACAGTGATTCGCTACAGTGGCATTCAAGTTTGGAAGTTTTATTCCTGCTAATCTATTGTTTCCTGGGCATCTAAACTGCTGGGCATTTCTTTACCAGGTCTGATTTTCAGCATACATGCATTATTATCTATCATTGTGAAATCTGCTTAAATCTGAAGTTATTGTCTTGCTGTGTTAATTCTGGGCATTTATGTACATTGCAAATCTGAAGCTTTTTGCTCGGATTGTAATTGTAAATGCCTATTATCATTCTGCTGCAAATATTAAGGCTGAATATATGTGTAAACCTAAGACTGTGAACTGATGTACATTTCTGAGTGTTATTTATTGGTAAATCTGCTCATATCATACTCAGCTGGGGTTTGCAAAAGGCTATTACTTTATTTCCCTGTAATATCATTGAAAAGTCGGTCAACTATAATGGAAGAAAGTATGAATATTGCTGCTCGGTCTGATAAAGTGATGGCTGTAGCTTATCCATTGTATTCTCTCTTATTTAAATCAAACTTTGGCATTGATTGGTGAAGAGGGAATTCAGTTTCAGATCTGCATACATTTTGCCTGCAAGATTTTCATATGTTGTATGATGCAAAGTTTGAATGCAATGTTAACTCATTGATACTAGCTGGGTGTTACATGTGATGAGATAGTATATTAGATTATTTATGCAAAACCAATTGTAAGCGACTTAGATATGCAAGCAAGCAAACTCTTTGACGATATGTCCAATATGTCAAACTAAGACAAATCAGAAAAATCTGAGTAAAAATTGCAATAGGGATTGTTCCATTTGGGGTGGAACATTATAGATGATCAGGAGAAGAAATGGCATACAGTCCAAAGAAAGAAGAAGAAGAAGAAGAGGGATGTTGTTTTTAGTATGTCACTTCAATCGCATAATAAAAGCAAGAGTAGGAAAAAGTCTCTGTTAGGAAGCTTTTGTTGTTGTGATATTGTTCTCTTTATTGTAGTTTTGTTGCTACTCAGAGTTTATTTGTTGCTGTAATTGGCGTTGTTGAAGTAGTTTAGTGCTGTGGTTGGCTTGGATTTGAGGATTTTCAGTTGTTATCTTACTTTGTTGTAACTGTTGGTCATTTCTAATGAATAAAAAATCTTGCGGGGCTTACCCGCCTTTACCAATCAAAAAATAATAATAAAAATAATTTCAAATTTAAATTTAAAGGCCACCTTAATAATATAATTACTAAAAAGTATTTTTAAACATTAGTATTAAAAATAAAAAATAAAAGTATTTTTAAATACTAAAATAATTTTAAATACTTTGAAGGGAAAACCCTTATCTTTGGCATTGGCAAACTCTTTGTGCAAATTTCAAGGATCTATCAAATGGATTTGCAAACAAATAATTATTGGTGACTTTTGGAGATTTTCTACAAGGGCTTTGTTTGGTGCCATTTTAAGGTTTTAATAATATTTTCAGATCTGTGCCAACCCTGTAGCAGCTGTACAGCATCACATTTCCAGCTGTACCAGCCATTATTGTAGCCGTACCACTATTGCAGCAAGTCATGGACCTCTTGTTTGCTGTTTATTGGTAATTTCAGGCTCAGATCTGCAGTTATAATCATCTACAGAGGTCTGATCAGCATTTTCAAGTGAATTGTAGGTTGGATTGGAATTGAAAATCTAAACAATTGATGCAGGGGCATCTTTTAATGCATTTTGAGTCATGCTGCAAAACTTTGGATTTTAGGTTGTTTGTGTGTTTTGGTGTCTAATAAGGTCATTTGTGACCATGTGGGATCATGTTGATCCACTTTGGAGTGTTAATACGGTCGTTGGTTTAAAAATGTAAAAGTTGTCAAATGTTGCTAAAAAGTTGTCATGCAACTTTGGCATAGTGGCAAAAAAGCTAGAAAACGTTACATGCAAATCAAGAAACCATTACAAACAGTTGGAATGGGTTGTAATATGGAAAAGATGCAATGTAATCTCGAGCTTAGGGGGTTGCTGAAGAAGAGAATGAAAGAAAAGTGAAATTTGTCATGAAATGGGATTGCATTTTTCCAGTTTGTACTGTTTTTCAGTCTGAGTTTTTGATGGTACGGCCATGTACGGTACAATACGGAACTAAAACCAATGGGAAAAAGTTGAAGACATGAATCTAGTTTAATATGCTTTTGGTTTGAGTGAATTTCATTAAGTTCATCAAAAGTTATAAGCAATTTGGTGCAAGTCGCCTGGAACTCTGCCTAGGGTTTCCGGTTTTGGGAAAAAGGTCATAACTTTCTTTTCCACCGTTGGATCTTGATGAAATCTGGAGGGAAAGTCTGTATTAATGTTCTCAATCTCTTCAATCTCACCAGAGCGATTGGCCTCATTATTTGTTTTGTGAAAGTTATTAATGATTGTTCATTTCATTCTTGCACATCAAAACTGTATTTTCTTGCATGAATTTCTTGTTTTGTCACATGGTACGGCCGTGTACTTGTTGGTATGGCCTAGGGGCTGATTGGAGAGGTTGAAGAGGTCTCTTAACTTTATTATGCCTTTTGTTTGACTCAAATCCGTTGAGATTTGCAAAAGTTACGAGTGTTGGTAAAAACTGTCCCAAACCCTACCTAGGGTTTCTAGACATTGGAAAAAATGCTATATATTGAGTTCCCACCATGGGAAAATGATGATACCTTATAGGAAAAAAAATTTTGATGTGTTCATCATCCATGCAGGGTTTGGAGTCTCCATTTGCACGTGGGAAGGGGAACTTTGGGATAGTTTGCTGCATTTTTGCTTCATTTATAGTCATAAACCCTCATTGTAATTGTTTGGTCAAAGTCTTTGGCACTATCTCACAAGTTTGGATTTGTTGAATGATTTTTTTAGGCTTCATGCACAAGGTTACCAAGTTGCATTAGAGTGCACCAAAGCATGATTGCAAGTGGAACAGTCTTTTGAAAGTGTCAAGTTGGTTTAGTTGAGTCCTTCTCTGCATCATTTTTAGTATCAGGGCCCAAAGATCTGGGCAAGGTAAGTTTTGGAAGTTTGTGTGTTGTTGACAGGTTGAAATGAAGAACCTAAATGCCAAAAGACTAGGTAGTGAGGAAAAGGGAAGAAAACCTAGGTGAGGTATCAATGAAGACAAGAAGATGTAGCAGCAAGATAAGAAATAAGGCCTCAAAAAGGACAAGATGAAAGACGATAGGATAAGCCTATTGATGTTATAGCAGCTTCGGGCTCATTCTTCCAGCCTCGTGTGAACACATAAATTCATATAGCCTAACAGCTATTCATTTATTTGTGATAATTAATGTGAAGAGGCGCTTCACTTGGCAACATTGTAATTTCCATCTTGGCCGACCTTCCTTGTATTTGCACTTATTAATTGTAATTATATTTTCTTATGATGGCTGACCTAGCTCTTGAAGAGGTGCGACCTCCATATCAATATGTATATATAGAAGATCATTTCCACTCCATTTGATTAATAAAGTAAGTTTGATTTCTTCCCTTCATACAAGTGTGAATCCTTCAAGAGACAAGAGCGAATTCTTCAAGAAGCGAATTGCAAATTCTCTAAGTGCAGATTTGAAGTTTAAGGAAGGGCAGATTATTTGTTTGTTATTTCAGCCATTGCTGGTGCTGAATATTGGCCTTGTGATTGGCCTCATTGTAAAAGTATTGTTGCCATTGCTTATAGATATATATAAGAGTAATATTTGTTGTTGAGTTTTTCTCCCTCAAGTGGAGGGTTTTCCTAGGGTATATGTTGTGTTCTTGTGTCCGATTTTGAGTTAAGTTTTTGTGTTTTACATCTGATCATAAAACTAACAAAGCCTAGTTGCAGAGTTTGATAGAAGAATGGACAAGTTTGAAAAACGAGTTGAGCTTGTATTACAACAGTGTCTTGAGAAAGTATACCAAGAAAATGTTTGGCATTGGCCAATGAGAAAGAAGGTGAAATGGCCGATAAAGGTGATTATTAAAAAAAGAAGGAAGCAAAGGATAGCTATCTTGGAAGATGAAGGTGATACAGTAGTAGCATGCCTTTTTGAAGAGGTAGAAGGAGAGATTGCAGCGATGTTTGGTCCTTTGGAGGGCATGGAATGAGCAGGACAGCAATGTGAAGAAGAGGAAACTCATGAAAGAGTTGATACCTTGGAGATTACAGCAGCATGTATGGAGGAAAAGAGTGAAAAGAAAGAAGATATGGTAGCATATGACTGTCTTTTTGAAGACATGAGAGGTTAAGTGTGGAGTTGCAGCCATGATAACACATCCTTTGGAGGATGAAGAGAAAGAATTTGCAGCAAATGCAAACATAGAGATGACACAACTTGAAGAGCCTCATTATGATGAACAAGTGGATGAAGAAGATAATGATCTCCTATGAAAAGAGGAGATGGAGAAAATAAACAAGTTGCTTGAAGGAGGCTCGATAGAAGGACATGAAGACATGGATATGGCAGTGATAAATGATGACAAAGAAATTGGGACAGCGAGGACAAATGAGGTAAATAATGCATATTTTGATTCTAATTTGTTTGAATCATATGATGAAATGAAGGAGATTAAACAAGTTGAAGGTGGACACATGGAAAGTTTCAATTTCCATGAGAATTTGTATGAGGAAGTTGCAAATTTGATTATTGGTGATGAGTATGATTTGTTGGATAAAGAAATTGAATAGTGTGGACAGTTGTTCAAGCATGCACACTTGACAAAAGATGAAGAAATGGACAGCAATAATGAGGAATATGACAGAGAAATAGAATTTTGGAGTCTTGCAGTTGAGAAGAAGATTATCAGGAGGAGGTCCAAAAAGCAAGCACAATACAAATGCATGAAGATCAAGGCACCTAGAGCAGATCAAGACAAGCATGGAGAACAGAGCCACATGTAGCACAATTGGAAGAAAATAAAGAAAATCAGACCATCATTTGAGATGGAACTCAAATTCTTTTTCCCTGGGGAGTATGATGCAGGGGCATTTTTTGATGCATTTTGAGTCATGTTGCAAAACTTTGGATTTTAGATTGTTTGTGTGTTTTGGTGTCTAATAAGGTCATTTATGACCATGTGGGATCAGTTGATCCATTTTGGAGAGTTATCATTGGTTTAAAAATGTAAAAGTTGTCAAATGTTGCTAAAAAGTTGTCATGCAACTTTGGCAAAGTGGCAAAAAAGCAAGAAAAGGTTACATGCAAATCAAAAAACCATTACAAACAATTGGAATGGGTTGTAATATGGAAAAGATGCAATGTAATTTCAAGCTTAGGGGGTTGGTGAAGAAGGGAATGAAAGAAAAGTGAAATTTGTCATGAAATGGAACTGCATTTTTTCAGTTTTTACAGTTTTCCAGTCTAAGTTTTTGATGGTACGGCCATGTACGGTACAATGTGGGCCTAAAACCAATGGGAAAAGTTGAAGACATGAATCTAGTTTAATATGCTTTTGATTTGAATGAATTTCATTAAATTTGTCAAAAGTTATAAGCAATTTGGTGCAGCTCGCCTTGAACTCTGCTTAGGGTTTCCAATTTTGGGAAAAAGGTCACAACTTTCTTTTCCACCATTCGATCTTGATGAAATCTGGAGGGAAAGTTAAAGTTTGTATTAATGTTCTCTTCAATCTCACCAGAGCGATTGGCCTCATTATTTGTTTTGTGAAAGTTATTAATGACTGTTCCTTTCATTCTTGCACATCAAAACTGTGTTTTCTTGCATGAATTTCCTATTCTGTCATGAGGTACGGCCTTGTACTTGCTGGTACGGCCTGGAGGCTGATTGGAGAGGTTGAAGGGGTCTCTTAACTTTATTATGCCTTTTGTTTGACTCGAATCCGTTGAGATTTGCAAAAGTTACAAGTGTTTTGGTAAAAATTGTCCCAAACCCTGCCTAGGGTTTATAGACATTGGAAAAAAATTAAAAAGGCTATATCTTGAGTTCTCACCATGGGAAAACGATGAAACCTTGTAGGAAATTCTGTTTTGATGTGTTCATATCCATGTAGGGTTTGGAGTCTCCATTTGCACATGGGAAGGGGAACTTTAGGACAGTTTGCTGCATTTTTGCTTGATTTACAGTCATAAACCTTCATTGTAATTGTTTGGTCAAAGTCTTTGGCACTTTCTCACAAGTTTGGATTTGTTGAATGGTTTTTTAGGCTTCATGGACAAGGTTACCAAGTTGCATTAGAGTGCACCAAAGCATGACTGCAAGTGGAACAGTCTTCTGAAAGTGTCAAGTTGGTTTAGTTGAGTCCTTCTCTGCATCAACAATTCATGTATTATCAGCATTGTACCTATTGATGGCATGTAATCATCAGATCTAGACTTTATGATGATGTTCTCAGCCTTGTAAATCAGTTCCAGTGGTTGCATATCAATAAAATCAGACTTTGGATCATTTCTATGTTCATATTTAACTCAAATATGCAAGTTTGATGTGATCTAAGGTTTGTGCCAACAAGTGTCATTGAATTTATTTGGTTCAGACTTACCGTGTGATGTATCTAAGGGATTGTTTAAGTATTTTAAGTTGATTGTGTGCCAATTTACTTTGCTGTCCTAGTTTGTTTTCATTTTCAAAAATCAGATAAATAAAACAAAAAAAAATCATAGTACTATAAAATACTTAATTTGGGACATTACACTTAATCACTGACAATTATCCATTTAAAAGCAGAATTTAGTATTTACATTTCAAAACTCTAATTCGACTGGACCTAACTTACATCAATATCTTCTTCTCTGACAGAATATCTTCTAAAACTTTCCAAAGCACCCTCAACAAGAGGTTTGGTTATAATATCATTGAAACGAGCAGCAACCTGGCAGAACCGACAAAAGCCATCAAAGATTGAGAAATTGAAATGCCAAAGCATCAAACATCAGTAGTTTATACACAGCACCACTTGCATCCCATATAATAGCATTTAAGAATGAAACAAAAAAATCAGATGAGATGACAGAATTACCACAACAAAACGAAGGCCCTCTGGCTTTGTAATGGATCCTGTTAACTGTCGAACAGCAGCGCAGACAGTCAATGTATTAGATTTTCTCCAACGGTTTGCATTGCTGACAAAAACTGACTGTAGTGGAGTAGCTGCAATCAAAGAAAGTTAAAAATTTAACTGATAAAAATGTTTTTATTGTAATTATTTGGTCAGTTAAAACACAAATACTGTGTACATATGCTGAAAAGTGTGTTTTGCCATTGCTTCCTTTTCAATATGTTATACAAATAGTAATATGTATGAAACCTAGAAACTTATGCAGTTAGTATTGATGGCATGCCATCACTAATTTCTAACATAACAAGCATTCTCATATCTCTTGAACTTCTCCCAATCCGTAAAGATTTTCATAATTTTCCTGTAACTGTACTATCAGTCATAAGATCACTCCACCTACTAATACAATTGATATAAAATGCACCACCAACCTAGCATGAGTGTTAGGTATCAAGACTCAAAAACTAAAAGCACACTCTCTAGTATCAAGAGATCTTTAAAAACACCACAAGGAACAGTCCTTACAGTGTACCAATGCAACTTACAAAAAAATGTGGCTAAGACAATAGACACACATCCCCCTTGCATCCTTAAAAGACTCAACCAGACTGTTCAAATATTCCAAAAACTCCATAGCAAGTGCCAAAGACTATCACCAAACCACTAAAATATTGCCAAAAACTCCATAGCAAAGTCCCAAACACTACTTCACCAGATGTAATAGACACTTCTGTGGAGCCATTATGGAAGGTGATGAGGATAAACATGCCTTCACTCTTGCTTTTGCAAAAAATATATTACTGTATTCAATTCCTCACTTTCTGACATAGCTTTTGATATTTATAGTTAAAGAGTAAAATTTCCTTGTTCCCACAAGGGACTTACTTATACATGAAGTGACCATGTTGGCTAGATAGGGACTTAAACGTTATGTTTAACTTTTACCTTTTTATTTTCTCATTGCCTTTTCAAATGCTAAAGACAGCTTCACAATCTAATCTACCTTGAATTGAATCATAGTTGCAACGATACAAAAACCCAAGGACACCTTGCAATAATTTAGAGTGAAATAATAGTAGAATCAATGGGTATTCATTTCATACAATAATAATGAGAAAGCAAAAACATATAAAAGGTAATAGGGTGAGCACCAGATGTAACCAAATATTCTATTAATCTTACAACAAAGAATGATGTACAATGAAATTATGTGGTTGGTAAGAGATCGTCTACAGAAATATGCATCACAAGTAGGGGTAAATCCTAATTGGATACCAGCTTATTACAAACCCTAAATGATAAAAAACAATAATAAAACCTGATGATATTGGCCACTAATTCTGTCAAAAGAAAATATATTACAACATGAATATCCCCATAAAACATTAACCAAGGAAGACATCATTACATTACCACCCACCTTAACTTTCCTCAACTCCAACAAAATTTTGAATTTGAAAAACTAGATTATATCAAGGGATTTGACAAAGATGTCTATCAAATAGTCCTTCAATTGTCCATTCTCAACATTACAGGTTGCTTGTGTCAAAATTTGAGTTCTAAATATCACTCCAAATCCAACTGCCTACAGCCAAGTTGTGACAACAATGAGTATTGCTTCTCCGGATGACATTGGCCACAAATGCTATCAAAAAAAAATATTACAACATGAATATCCCCATCAAACATTAACCAAGGAAGACATCATTACATTACCACCCACCTTAACTATCCTCAACTCCAACAAAATTTTAAATTTGAAAAAATATCAAGGGATTTGACAAAGATGTCTACGCCCTAGGGTTGTGTCTAGCATAATCCATTTGAATGACATAACCCTAGAGCAATTGTTGAATATAATATCAAATAGCTGTTACACCCCTAACTTTAACTATGTTTTACCTTTTACTTTTGAAGTAATTAGTAGATGTTTAGGAAAAATGTCTAGAAAAATCAATGTTTTCTTGAGTCACGTTTATTTGACTAAAATTGACAAGTGTTTAAAAGTTGTCAAGATGTGATGACTTCATGAGGATTATGAAATGATTGTCGATACACTAATCTTTAGTTGGTGATTGCAAGTTGCATTCAAGGAACAGGTTTCCACCCCTTCGAGAAAGGGAGGGAGAGCATCATCAAAGAGAAGGGTATAGATACAAAGAAAAGAATAGGTTGTCGCCATCTTAGGTCTAGTGTTGGTGCAAATTGGTGAACCTAGTTGAGTCAGGTAAGTGATAGTCGACCCTTTTGGTCTAGGTTTAATTCTCAACTCGACATGTTGTCAATGTCGTTTAAAGTCCATTTCAACTTGTTTAACATCAACCTAGTCGTTTTGGGGATAGTGATGTCGTCAAAGTTGAACATTAGTTGTTTGTGACTAAGACAACCTTCTGTCAAACATGTCGCTTCTTATGACGTAAACGAGTTTATGTAGTCACCTCAATTGCATAATTGGTTGTTCATTATTGTCTATATTCTTTACAATAGTTTGAATTGGCTTAATAAGTTGAGGAACTAATATTATAGCCCAATTCCTTACAAAAAGGAAGTCGTTATGATGATCATCCTTGAGTTCGTTTTATGGGGTGAATACGCCCGAGAGACGAAAAAAGATCAACGTCGTCAATCGTGTAAGATTGTGTTACCAACTCTAAATTTCAGAATGATTTGTCATTTATATGCATTTGTATTTGGTGATACTTTTAAATGACTAAGCTAGTCGTTGAGTCCATTATTTTGACAAGGCTCCTTTTATAGAGGGGTATGATATATCAATAAGTTTGCTCAATTCAATTGAGGAGCTTATTGATTATTGAGATGACATAAATATGCCTATTTATATAAGTGTTCTTTTTATATAACAAAATGGATTTTGTTTAGCCATGACCGACAAGGTGAAGGTGGCGAAAGCTTAATAGCATTTCAAATATTAGTAAGGCCATAAAGGTCGCGAGCTTGAATATTAGAAATTAAAGTGTTCCAACATATTTCAAATGTTGTCAAGTTATAATAAGTTGTGGAACTTAACTTGAGGTGGCACATATTGGAATATTAATTCTTGTTTAAATGTTCTTTTGAATGGAAAAAGTCGCAGCGTATAGCTTGAGAAAACAGCGACATTGGAGGGACCATTGAAGTGGCATGAAAATCTGATTGGAATCGGGTTTTATAACCGATTCTTGTCTTACTTTTTTTGTGGGGTGATAAGGAAGGATAGAAGGATTTTTCGGTAGTTGGTGGTAGGAGAAAAAACGGTTTGGACGTGGTAACGGCTTGGAGGAAGTAACAAATTCTTGGCTTAACTAAGAGGTACCTAAGCGTATGGGATGAAACGGGTCTCTTGGCCAGCGTATGGGATGAAGCAGGTCTCTTGGCCAACGTATGGGATAAAAAGAGGTGGGTAGTCTTAGAGGGAGGGTGTGTGAGCGGGTGGCGAACACTCCTTTCTCGAGTTGCAGAGAACCACAGTTGGTGAGGATGACTAGAGCAACGGGTGTTCGAGCACTATGAGCTATATCGGTAACACTCTACATTGTATATTTTCAGGTAACTTATATTAGAGCCCTCAGCTCATCTAATGCATTATCTACAATACAATGTTATCTCCTTTCGAATGATAGAAATGTTGGCACTGTCGGCTATAAAGATTAAGAAATGCAATGTTTTCTTTTATGCACAGTGATGAAACTATATACTTAACAATGAATATGACGGCTCTTGGAGCCCCAAATGAGTATAATCCTTGACATTGAAACTTTTTTTCTCTTTGAGGCATTTGGTCAACTTGAGACCTATTGTGACCTTTTTCACACATCACCCCATTGCAAATGGGGACCCCCTATTTTTTTTGCTTCATTTGGGTCTTTTGGCTTTGGTTTTGTCTCTCTCTCTCTCTTTCTGTCTCTTTCTATTGTCCGTTTTCCAGGGACGTGCCCGCTTTTGAGCTTAAATGTGAGATTTTGGCTAAGTCTATAGAATTAGGGTTTTGAATTTTCTGGGTAGTTCAAAGTCAAATGGAGTGAGTAAATTGGAATCTGAGACTAACATTGTTGTCAGTATGCTTCTAGTAGGTCCTCAGCCAAATTTCAGTGAATTTTGACAACTTACTATTTTTAGTAAGTGCCTATTTCAGGGCATTTTCTCGACATTTTTGAAGTTTTGATCGTCACACTGCATCCAGAACGTGTCGAGCTCCTCGTCTGCAAATTTTGAGCTGAAACGGTCAACTTTCTATTTTTAACAAGTTCGGCTTCCGGAGTAGATTTTAGGGTTCATATGCGAAGTTTTTCAATGCATGTCTGGAGATTCTTTCTGGGTTTTTCAAGACCTTTGTGACGATATAACATGCAAAACGAGATGATCACTTTCAGAATTCAACCTTCAGGGGTTATTTTTAGGGTTTGCATGTTGGGATTTTCAGTGCATGTCGGGTGATTCCTTGTGGGTTTTTCGAGGGCTTCGCAGTGGTGTGACATGCAAAGCAAGATGATCAGTATTCAGCGACTTACTATTTTTAGTAGTTCCATTCTAGCAACTACCCAGCGCATTGGAATCACAAACGGGGCGCAGTGCAACAAAAACGAGGTCAAACGAAGGTCATTTGATATACATGCAAGACAAATTAGGGTTTCCAACTTCGAGACCCAAAAAAAGGGGTAAAATGCTAGAATTTTCGAAAACCGATGTATCCCACTGCGATCAACACCTTTCAAGCTATCCACCAGTAAAATTTGAGGGCAATCGGAGCACTTACTATTTATAGTAAGGCATTCCAAAAACTGGCTAAAAATAGTAAACCAACAGCAGGCGCCAGTGTGAACGGGCGGGTCATCCGATGAGGAGCACGCCATTCGAATTTCAAGTCAAACGGAGTTGTGGAGATCTCAGAAATGAGCAGTTATTATAAATAGTAAACCACCTTTAGAAATGTGCTATAAATAGCAAGTCACCTCGATATGGCATTGTGAACAAGCTAAGTAGGTCAGGATCCTATGCTTGAAATTCCGTATCAATCCGAGCTTCAAAAGTGTGAAAATTAAAGGACTTACTATAAATAGCAGGGCGTGGAGAAGCTAGCAGAAGGAAAGAAAAATGGCTAAGTCTGAACAAAACCCTGCTCCACCCTGAAAATGCGCCCTCATCAAGTTGCCAGCTAAAAAAGTTTCTAAGGAATTGAATTCATCCACCTCCACCTTGAAAATGCGCCCACTACAAGCATGAGATAGAAAAAAAACTCTAAGTAAAAGTTTCATCCTCCTCCCTATGCTAAATGCTCCATCCTCAAAGTCAAGATGCTAAAAAAAATTCTAAGTAAAAGTTTCATCCTCCTCCACATGTGAAATGCGCCCACTTCAAGATGAAGCTGTTGAAAAAAAAAAATTCTAAGTGTTGAGTTCATCCACCTCCCCCCTCCATATGCGCCCTCATACTCTTCAGCTGGAGATGTTGAAAAATTTTCTAAGTGTTGAAGTTCATCCTTCACCACCCCTCAAGTGCACCCACTTCAAGTCAAGCATGCAAAAAAGTTTCTAAGTGTTGAGATAAATCCTCCTGCATAGGCTAAATGCACCCTCACTTCAACTAGGAAAAGACAAATTTTAAATCCTCTTGCACATGCAAAATGCGCCCATGCTTCAAGAGAGAATCAAAGAGTCAAAGGGGGTCAAACGCATTGAAAGTGTTAAGTCTACTACATATGCCAAATGCGCCCATCCTCCTCAATGTATGAAATGCGCCCAAGATAAAGGTAAAGCTGATAAAAAATTACCAAGGCATTGATGTTGAACAAGGTGAAGTTGGTAGGGGAAAGTTACTAAGGCGTGGTGAAAGTTTTCCACCATGTGCTAAATGCGCCAAGTCCAAGATGAATGTTAAGTGGGGTCCAAAGTATCCCAAGGCGCTTAGACTTATATCCTCCATGACATGAAATGCGCCCAAAGTACATGCTGCTCGGATAAAATTTAAATGGAGAAAAATTTCTAAGACAATTTATATTCCTTGACACTAAAATGCACCTATAATAGTGATTTTATTTAAAAAAAATTTAAAGAACAAAATTTCACCTTCTAGGAAAAATACGCCCAAGTTGATGAAGGAGATAAAATTTTCGAAGGCATGAATGAAATTGCCAGTGAAGAAGTCAAAGGATGCTAGCTTCACGAGGTTGATCAAGATTTTCAAGTCAGAGCAAGAAAATAAGCCCGGGGATGAAGAACTGAATTAAATTTGATGAGAAATATTTTCCTAAGGTTTAAAATTCAAAAAATTAAATGTACCCCTTCGTTTGTAGACCCATGAATTCAACACATTCTGAAGGGAATTTTCTTCTGGGTATTGAAGATCTTCGACAAGGAATGGATTTTAAAGATCTTCGACAAGGAATGGATTTTAAAGTCTTCTACAATTCGCCAAGGCTTTTAGGATAAGGATTTTGATCGGCACTTGAATAATTAATTTTTCTGAGGGAAATTTGGGAAATTTTCTAAGGCAAAGAAAGATATGTTTGTGAAAATAAATGCCTTGGGAGATGAATTTGAAATTGAGTGACTAGGTGATTTTTGATCAAGTTCCAGATGAAAATAAGCTTGTTGAGCTAGAGTTGGATGAAATATCAGGTTGTGAATGCCTCAGCTGGAAAAGTGAAGAGGATGCAGTTGAAGCTAAGATGATTTTAAAAGGGGCGTCTCTTAAATACACCCTTGAGGAAGATGAAATTTGTCTAAGGCATTGAAATATGATGCACAGGAGTCATATGCCCCAGCCTATAGATATTGAGAAATCATGAAGAAAGCAAAGTTGGCTAGAGAAAAACGACGAACCCTTGGAAGTTAAAGCATGAAAATCAGGTGAGTGAAGCGAATTTATATTATGAAGTGTTTTGATGCTCTTCTCCTTGCTTGTTTTGCAAGAGGAACGTCAAGACCAAGCGATGATGACTTGAAGTGATGAAGCAAATAGTCCAAGATGATAGAATCATGAAGCAAGTACTTGGAAGAAATGGCTAAGTGTTGGAATTTCTCCTCAAAGACCCAATATGCACCAAGCACAGTCAGACGAATGACAAGTGTGAATGATTGAATCCAAGGCAAATCTTCCAAGTTCAGAATGAAGGAAAAGATGAAGGCTCAGGCGTTGTCAAACAAGTTAAGAGGTTGCAGGCTTGAAGTTAGATCAAGAACATGCCTGTCGTACCAATCCAAGAAGTTGAAGCCACAACGATCAGACTCAGTCCGTTTGCAGTTGGAGAAGAATAATGTGAACGCGTTTCCAAACAGGAACCTTCTAGAAGATGGTGGCCATTAATGGCTCATTTATTACCCCACTCCTCTTGGTGGCAGTTTTTAGGGTGAATCTTGTTTAGGGCTGAGGTGGCACAATCTGGGCCATCCAGTCGATTGTAATCTGAGTCGTCCACTGGACTTGGCCAGCTATATAAAGGAGCATCCCCCCTCATTTGTACCTTCATTAGATTAGACATTAGATCAGAGATTAGAATAGAGCAATAGCTAGGTGATAGCTTAGAGGTAGCTTAGTATAGATTGATAGGATAGTTTGAAGAAGAGGGAAAGTTTTCCCTTTGAAAACTTTGTAAGAAATTGTTGTGAACACTCTCTCAATAAAAAGAGTTTTCATTAATGATTAATTTCGTCTTTTGTTGTGAGTAGCTAGCAAGGTTTCTTTGTCCTTCTCATAGTTGAAAAAATCGCCAAAAACTCGCAATACTCGCGAGTAATCGTTCTGAAATGTGCTGGGCGAGTAAATCGCTCAATAACTCGCAGCCGAGTAAAGAGTAAAATGCGCGCCGATTTATTCATGAAAAAAACGCAGAAAATCGCGACTGGCAGAGAAAAACGCGGTTAAAAAATAAGGCATCGATTTTATTTTTGTTTGCCCTAAATTTTTTAGCATAAACATAATGATAAAGCGTCCGCCATCACTTGCAAACTCATATTATTCAGATGCAGAAGAAAATCGACGGGAGACGAGGGCGCGATGAGAGACGAGGGCAGAGAAAAAAAATACGGCCACGGAAGAAAAGAACGCAGGGTTTTTAAAAATACGCGACCTCATTTCTAGAGAAAATCGTAAACTATAAACACCATGATCGATTCTGCAAAAAATAAAACTCCAGATCGATTCTGCAAAAAATTAAACTCCAGATCGATAGATTTTTGGCATATTTCATTGTTTTTTTAATTATTTTTTTAAAAAATTTATTGATTTTTCTAAATAAACTCATATACTCGATTGAATAAATTTATAAAAGGTAAACTACTACATCTTAAAAATTAAATACTAAATACTAAATACTAAAGTTTGAAATTTAAATATTAAAAATTCAAAAGATTTTAAGAATATTTGTAAAAAAAAAATTAATATATTATACAAGATATATCATTTACCATTTGGAAAATTGAATTTTTTTAATTTATTTTATTTCCAAAACTAATAATTTAATATATTTCAAAAATATAATTAATATATTATATAAGAGTTAAGAATATTTGGAAAAAAAATTAATATATTATTTTTGATTTATTATTTAAGTATTTGAAAATTTGAAAAAAAATATTTGATTTTATTTCCAAAACTTATAATTTATTTAATATATTTGTAAAAAATAATTAATATATTATATAAGAGTTATTATTAAATCAAATATTTAAATTAAAATAATTAATGATTATAAATCAATAAATAAATTTAAAAAGTTATTATTAAATATTAAATCAATGAGTTAAAAACTTTTATTTCCAAAATGACTAAGAGTTATTATTTCCAATCTTTTAAATTTTTAATAATTAAAAAATTGTGTATTTTCAAATGTTCGATAAATTTGCTGAGTTATTGCCGAGTTTTTCCCCGAGTTTTTGCCGAGTTCCGAGTTTTTAAAATTTTTGGGTCTGCCGAGTTATTGCCGAGTCCGAGTTTTTCAACTATGGTCCTTCTAATTCGAATAGTAGCTTAAAGTAGAATAAATTTCATTTCATGCAAGTAGTTAGTAACTGTGGAATGTGGTCTTCAATTTGAGCAAACTTCGTCTATCCATACCACTAGTGTGTTCGTTGATGGTGAATCCGCCTTGTGTGGTCAATTGGAATATCGTGTACTTAACTTCAATCATGATTTGTATGTTTATATGCGTCGTTGTGATGGTATTTTCATGCTAAGTTGTGATCTGAACACCTTGAGCTACTCCTCTGAAGATTGCACCAGTTCTGTGGAAGTTGTCCAAAGTGAGGCAAAGCGAAGCTTGGTTGAAGTCTGCGAGAATTGATCACCATGTCCCACACCTTAGAGTAGATTAGAGCCTTCTTAACCTTGCAACATTTACGTTCAGTACCTTCTGAAACAAGAACTTCATAGACAAATCTTTCGAGCATTTGAATTCCTTTCTCCACCATTGAACAATTCCATAAGTCCCCTTGAAATACCAGCAAATCACATCGAGCCAACTGAGACTATTCGCACTAAAGGAACCTTGGAGTTGAACACACGAACTCTCTCGCAATCTTAGCGTGCTGGATACTTTGATCAAGAAAGAATAGGGTAGCCATTGGTGACTTTATTCTGCGTTGGTGCGGTCACGAAAAACACATCAACAAGACCATAAAACCTACGTGGGTTTGCTTGCATGAGCACCACAGTTCTAAACCGATACTATGCACCCTGTACTGTGCACCCTACATATTAAGGATGCCTTATAACTTATGTCGTCCAGTTGTTAACTCTTTCAAACCTAGTATTATTACTAAGCTCACTAGGGCGATAATCATTCGTCCAGGGCAGGTCAAGGGTATTGGCCTACGAAATTGATACCATGAAATTGTTGCATGCCATAATAACAATGGCCACATTCCTGAAAGACACAACACTTTAAACTCAATGGTACAACTGAGTTGGCACCATGTGCACTTGATTCTTTATCTCGCCAACCCGATAGTAAATGATGTCGAACCTCAACTGTTTGTGCATATTGTGTATATCGTGGTCATTATGACTATATATATATATATATATATAATATGGCTTTCTTGAAACCACGACTTTAAGTCATATTCCCTATGTGAAGTGACTACTTGATAAGTTCTTTGATTACAAGAACTTACCCTAGTTATTCTATAAACTAGTGGTATTAAGGAAGGTAAATGCCAACTTTGCGAATGGCAATATTTTATATATGGCATCAGGAAGTTTCTTGAGGAACTTATAAAAGAGATTGACTCTATGAGTCTTTATGAGCATTTCGTAGATATTTTAATTTGAGCCTTTTATATTTACTATGTTTTGTTTCTAAATTTGTCAATAGCTAAACAAAGTAAACATTGACCGAGTGGGGCCAGTGTTGTAAACAAGAATGTACCTTTGTCCAAGAAAATGGGATAATGTGATGTGGAGTCACTAGTTCCAAGTGTCTATGAAACCAAGAACCTAAATATGGGTTTTCGGGATAAGATCAAGTATCCAAGGAGTGGACTTAGAAGTATTGAAAACCTAACTTATGTTGGAATTTAGTTGTTCCATGTAGACCAAAGGGTCGAAAGCAGATTATTATCTTTTATAAGTCAACCTTTTAAGGGTTGAAAGATTGACTTAGATCAAGACTATTGATATGAAATGACAGTTTTCTTTTAGATATTATATTGGTGAGGGAATACCTTGAATACTATGTTAATCCATGTACGTAAAATGTGAACTCAAACAATGCCATGTAGTCTAGGAAAGACTAGAAGCATTTTGCTCTTATGATTAATTACACTTATGTTATTACCTTTGGAAAAACAAGGATGTTTGATATTTCCATGTATTGGGTTAGAGAAGCTAAACCCTAGTATTGAAACAAGGAGAATATAGGAAATCTATAACTCTTATGTCAGATATGACATTGTACATATTGACAGAGAAAGGTTGAGAAAACCATAGAACAAGACAAGAAATCTTTATAATACCTTAAGAGATTCCATGATAATGTTGAAACTCGATTTAAGGCATCAAAGTGTTGATGTATAGCCGCAAGCCTCATACTTCCAGTGGCAATAAGCATTAAATTCATATAGCCATTGGCTATTCATTTAATTGGAGACGACTTATTTACAATGTAATTTATATTTGTATCAAGGCCGACATCTCTTAATATTCGCCACCTTTTGCTAAGTCGCACCTTTTCATTTAAGGCTGACTTTGCATCTTGAAGGGATGCGTCTATTGGAGATCTATCCTATCGATGTGTATAAAAGAAGGCATTGTTCATTACTTCACATTCATTTTCATATTCAATTCAAGTTAAGTGCGAGTTCATCTACAGTAGAGTTCGATATTGGAGTTCATTATTATTCTCCATAGAGATTGATATCCTTCAAGTGTGGTGCTGATCGACTTCATTCAAGTTCGATATTATTGTTGAGATAGCATCAAGTGTGGTGCTGATAAATTCGGCCTTGTGTTTGGCCTCTTGTAAAAGTGAACTGTTTTCATTATTCAATATATAAGAGATATATTGTTGTTGGGTTTTTCTCCCTCAAGTTGGAGGGTTTTCCTAGGGTATATGATGTGTTAAATTGTTTAAAATTGTTCTATATTTGCTTATTTAATTTATGATCCTAAAACTAACATGGTATCAAAATGGGTTTAAGCAAGATCGTGATCAGACTTATATAAGCAGCATTATCTTTCTCCATTATTCTCATCCTTGTGTGTCTATCTTAACTACGAAAATGGTACGGTCTCAAGGTTGAAGATAGACTCCATGGTGCCTCTAACTTCACCTCTTGGAAGTTTAGAGTTCTCATTGCATTGGAAGAAAATGACATTTTTGAGTTCGTGGAGAAAGAGGTACCCGAACCTTCCAATGAGACTAAGTAGACACAATGGAGGAAGAATGGCACAAAGGCCAAGAAGATATTGATTGATTCTGTGAAGGATCACCTTGTGCCTATTATCTCCAAGTTGAAGACAGTTAGAGAGATGTTCAAGACCTTGGAGGGACTATATAAGATCAATAATACAAGCAGAGCTCTTGCATTGAGGCAACAACTTCATCACATCAAGATGGTGAAAGGAGATTCAGTCATCTCCTTCTTCATGAAGATCACTGAGTTGAGAGATCAGCTTTGTGCCATTGGTAATATGGTTGATGACAAAGACTTAGTCATGTTGGCACTCAATGGTCTTTCTCAATCTTGGGAGCCATGTATCCAAGGTATCAGTGGAAAGTGGAAAGATCGAAGCTACCAAAGTTTGATCGCCTTAGAGCATATTGTATTCAAGAGGAATCAAGATTGGCAGCAAGAGGTAATGGTCGAAGTTCTAACAATCAAGACAATCATGTACTTGCTGCTCAAACATCAAAGAGGAAAGGAAGAGAAAGAAAGGCAATTTCAAGAGGAACAGAGACAGAAGATCGGGTGGTGCTCCTGAATCTAAGAAGAAGAAGGATCTCTCCCATATACAATGCTTCAGATGTGACAAGTTTGGTCACTATGCGAGAGACTGTGCAACAGGACCAAAGCAACATGCTTCTACTACCGATGTGAATCATGTCTCTCCTCAAAAGGCCTCAAGAGATAATTTCTATTTATCTCAGCCCTATCAAGCAATGTTCCAACCGATAGCAGCACATGGTTGATTGATAGTGGCACTTCTCGACACATTACCGGATTTAGAGAGCATCTTTCAGATTTGGTGGACAGAGATACCAACATTCAAGTCATAATTGGAGATGATGCATGCTATTCAATGAAAGGTGTTGGAGCCTCCTCTCTTCACCTAGATTTCAGCATCTCTCTTCATTTAAGGGATGTGTTGTTTGTACTAGGTATTAAGAGGAAACTTGTATCAATTTCAACATTGGAGGACAAAGGATTACAAGTTGCATTTTCCGAGGGAAAAGTTCTTGCTTGGCCGAAGAACTCTAGCATCAAAACAGCCCGAGTGATTGGTGTTCGGCATGAGAGTCTTTATAGACTTTCCATTCGTCCAATGCAGGCATTGTTGCATGATTCTACCAGTTCAAGTGAGCTTTGGCATAGAAGACTTGCTCACCTCCATTTCAGAGCTCTTCCATCCATGCAGAAGATGGTCACTAGCCTTCCAAGACTCAGTCAAGAGCATGACGGTACTCGTCGAGGATGCGCATTGGGTAAGAATACTAAAGGTCCTTTTCATAGTAGTGAAAGTAGATCAAAATGTATTCTAGATCTTGTTCATTTTGATTTGTGTGGTCCAATGTTTGTTGCATCCTTGAGTGGTTTTTGGTATTATGTAATTTTCATTGATGACTACTCTAGAAAGACTTGGATTTATTTCTTAAAGTCTAAGGAATCTAAAGAAGTACTTGAGAAATTCAAAGAATTTAGGGCTCAAGTAGAGAACTTGTCCTGGAAGAGGATCAAAGTTCTAAGATCTGATAATAGAGGATAATACATCTCTAGAGGCTTCCGTAACTTTTGTATCGAGGCAGGGATTAAGAGGGAGTTTTGTGTCCCTTACAATCCACAACAAAACGGTGTTGCAGAAAGGAAGAATAGATCCATTGTTGAGGCAGCTAAAGCTATGATCCATGATCAAGACTTGCAAACCTTCCTTTGGGCAGAAGCATCTAGAATTGCAGTGTATGTTCAGAATCGGAGCCCTCATCATATTTTGGAGAATATGACTCTTGAAGAAGCCTTCACAGGGGTTAAGCTTGAAGTAAGTCACTTCAGAATCTTTGGTTGTCTTGTTTACATCCATGTACCTAGAGATAAGAGATCTAAGTTAGAACCATCTGGCAAGAAAGGAATATTTGTGGGTTATAGTGAATCCTCAAAAGCCTACAGGATTTACATTTCAGGTCAGAAACAGATAAAGATCAGCAGGGATGTCACTTTTGAAGAAGATGTTGCATTCAAAAGATCTACAAGTTCATACATGGAGATAGATAATGAAGACCAGGAGACTCCTCAGGGCATGGATGTTGATCATTCTCCTACGATTCAGAGGGAGTCTACTGAACTAGAAGAGGATGGTGATCCAGTTGAGCCTTTGGAACATACTGATGGGCCAAGAGATATTGTCATAGGTCGAAAGAGACCTCTATGGGCTAGGCAAACAATGCAGGAGGCAGAAAAGTTTGCAGCTCCTAGAGGAACATTTAGAGAAAGCAAAAGACCACAGAAGTTTCCAAGCTATGTTGCATTAATGAGTCATATCATTGAATCTGAGCCTTCCAGTGTTGAGGAAGAATAAGTCAGCAAGTATGGAGAGATGCTATGGGTAAAGAATATCAATCTATCACCAAGAATGATGTTTGGGATATCATACCAAGACTAGAAGGGAAATTTTTTGTATCTTCTAAATGGTTTTTCAAGATCAAGCATGTGGCTGATGGAAGCATTGAGAAGCACAAAGCTAGATTTGTGGCTAGAGGATTCTCTCAGAAAGAGGGAATAGATTTTGAAGAAACCTTTGCTCCGGTTGCTCGTTATACATCCATCAGGACTATTGTTGCTATTGCAGCAACTAAGGGATGGAAGTTACATCAAATGGACATGAAGACAGCATTCCTTAATGGTGTAATTGAAGAAGAGGTATACATTGAGCAACCTGATGGCTTTGAGATTCATGGGCAAGAGTCTCATATTTGTAAATTGAAGAAGGCTTTGTATGGCCTTAAGCAGGCTCCTCATGCTTGGTATGAGAGGATTGATCAATACCTGATGAGCTTGGGCTTTTCCAAGAATGATGTTGATTCAAATCTTTACTTCAAGGTAGTTGATGGTGAGGCATTAATCTTGATTCTTTATGTTGATGATCTATTTCTTACTGGGGCAGAATATCTCATTATCAAATGCAAGGAGTTAGCTTCTGAATTTGAGATGAAGGATCTAGGATATATGCATTACTTCCTAGGATTGGAAGTGTGGCAGAGACCTAATGAGATCATTTTGAGTCAAGGGAAGTATACTATAGACATCTTAAAGAGATTTGGTATGATGGATTGCAAATCCATGTCTACACCGATGGAAACCAATTTGAAGAAGTTGAGTGAGTTTGCAGCTAGTTCAAATTTGGTGGATCCCACTATGTACAGGCAGTTGATTGGATTGTTGATGTATCTAGTCAATACTAGACCAGATATTTGCTATGCAATGAGTGCACTTAGTCAATTCATGTGTGAACCAAGGCAAATACATCTAGTTGTAGCTAAGCATATCTTGAGATACTTGTGTGGCACAGTTGGATATGGCTTGAAATATACTTCTAGTGTAGACCTAAAGCTGCAAGGGTATTCTGATTCTGATTGGGCAAGGAGTGTATCTGATCGGAAGAGCACCTCTGGATGTTGCTTTAGTTTGGGGTTTGCAATAATTTCTTGGTGTAGCAGGAAGCAATCTTCAATGGCACTGAGCATTGCAGAGGCCAAGTATATTGCAGCATGTGTAGCAGCTCGAGAAGTAGTGTGGCTTTGCAAGCTCCTTGTAGGATTGTTTGGACAATCATTGGAGCCTACTGTTATTCATTGTGATAATCAAAGTTGTGTGAAGCTGTCTATCAATCCAATGTTTCATGACAAAACAAAACATGTTGAGATCAAATACCACTATATCAGAGATATGGTATTGAGGAAAGCTATCCAGTTGAGATACATTTGCACTGATGAGCAGACGACTAATATTCTCACCAAGCCTCTCTCCAGAATAAAGTTTGTGCACTTTTGAGACAAGTTTGGAGTTGTGGAGAATGAAGCCCTAGCTGAGAGGGAGACTCAGCATCAGTGATCTTTTGTGATTTTCTTTAATGCATTGTTGTGACCTTTTCACACATCACCCCATTGCAAATGGGGACCCTCTGTTTTTTTTGCTTTTTGCTTTTGCCTTGGCGTCACAACTGCTTATCACCAGTTCTTTTTGCAAATGAGGAGTTTGAGTTTTGAACGGTCGCCTGAGTCGAGTCAGTTGGAGAAATTGAGCCTGGATCACTATACAAACGTCGCCATCACGCTTAGAAGGCCTGGGAGACGAAGATCGACTGTCGTTTCAGTCAAATCCGACACCTCCTACTTTTTAGGGTTTCTCACCCTGGGCCCCCTATTTTTTAGGACCTACTTTTTTGGCACTTTTGGGCAATTCTGGGATCCCTATTTTTTAGGGTCTATTTTTGGAAAGTTGCTATTTTTGGAAAATTTCTATTTTTAGAAAGTTTCTATATTTGGAAAGGTCACGAGTTTCGAAAATCCACTCAGAAGTTCAAAAAGATCAACGAAACTCTCAGAAAATCGATTCGAAATTTTTTGAAATTTTGGTAAAAATCTGGAAAATCACATAAAAAGCTCAAAAAATCTGGAAAATTTGTTCAAAAATGGTGAGAAATTCTGGAAAATCACAGAGAAATCTGGTAAAGAGCACAAAAAAAAAAATGGTGGAAAATTTGAAAAATAAGTCCAGAAACAATGAAAAATCTGAAGCATTCATGGCAATCTGATCATGGTGAGGGTAGGTTATGACTGAATAATCATGTAAGAAACTGAGATATTCGCCTAAGTATAGAAGACTTTTAGCTCACAGTCAATGGTGAAGTTTCAGCCAAGCAATGAATGGCAACAGATCTGAGCAAGTCCGCTCTAGACAAAAGGGTCAATAGCATAAAAATCTGATCAAGTTCACCTTCAAATGGCTATCCAACAGCCAAGGTCCGCCCCTGTCAAAGCATCAAATGGTCAACCACAAGCCAAAGTCCGCCCTTGTGTGGCTGGGTAAAAATGGTCAATGGCAATGAATCTGCTGAAGTCTGCCCTGTCCATGTTGTGATTGGCAATGAAATGCATGAATTCCGCCTTGGGTAAGAATGGAAATGGCAACAAATTTAAGGAAGTCCGCCTGGTCAAAGATGTCAATGGCCTAACAAATGGTGAAGTCCGCCCTATGGAAAGAGGAAAATGTCTAAGTCAAATGATCAATGGCCAGACCATCAGCCAAGTCCGCCTTGAGAAAAATGTCTAATGGCAAGCAAATGGAGCAAGTCCGCCCATGGCAATGAGGAAATGGCCTAACAAATAATGAAGTCCGCCCATGGAGAAGAGGGATTTGCCTAAGGAAAAGAGGAAATGGCAGGGAAAACAATGAAGTCCGCCCAGCCATAAGCATTAAATGGTAAGAACATGCATCAAGTCCGCCCCTAAGAAATATTGAAATGGCATCCAACATGGGAAAGTACGCCCTTGTCATGGTCTAAGAAGTAACAAAGTCCGCCCTAAGTTGGAGTGAAGATGGCTTGACAAAGGCTGAAGTCCGCCTTAGTCTAAGAGGGAATGGCAACAAAATGAGGAAAGTCCGCCCTCCAAAGTGGCAAGTCAAGCAACAAAGTCCGCCCCTTTGAGCAAAAGAGAAAAAGTCTAAGGCATAGCTAAGAAAAGTTTGAATGGCTAGCAAGTAAAAGAAGTCCGCCTTAGTCTAAAAAGAAATGGCAATAAGCTGAAGGAAGTCCACCATAGACATAAGAAAAGTGGCTTGACAAGTGCTAAAGTCCGCCATGTATAGAGAAGTGAGGAAAAATTAAAATTTGCCTAAGTTCAAACCCAAAGTGCCTAAGAAGATGAAATTTTGAAAAGGCAAATGGCCAAATAAAATCGCCATGACTAGAAAAATTGTGAAAAAAAAAAAAATCAAGCAAATGGCTAAATAAAATCGGACATGGCTAGGAAAATTGTGGACATGGCAAAATAATTTTAGACAAGAGGCAATTTATGGCCAAATAAAATTGGACGTGGCTAGGAAAAAGTTGGATGTGGCTAGAGAAATGTCGGACGTGGCTAGAGAAATGTTGGACGAAAAATATTTATGGCCAAATAAAATTGGAAGATAAAAATTGGACGAAGGAAAAATGTGGCCAAATAAAATTGGACAGAGAGAAGATCTAAAAACTTGAAAATGAAATTTGTAAAAATCTTTCAAAGCTTAGTTATCTAAAATAAATTTGTTTTGTTTTACTGCAGGTGGATGACTACACGAGGCGAGGAAAATGGCAAAGAAAGTGTAAAGTCCGACTGGAAGGGAGATGAAAGAAAACGTGGAAGTTCACCCTTACACATGGCAAGACAAGCGAGAAATCTGCCAAGAGTTTGGCATCATGAAGACAACGGCTGGCACACCGTCAAAGTACATCCAACAAACACAAGCCAAATTCAAAATTGAAGACAAACCTACCGGCGAAGTTTATTTGAGCACAAAAATGGCCAAAATATTGAAGGTATTACAAAGTAGCCAAAATTTGGCTAAGTATGGGAAATTCTCCACCAAAAAAGTTCAAATTTTCCTTCATTGCAAAAGCACAAGGAAGTTCTCCAAATTCAAGGCGCTTGAAGGAATTCCAAAGCAATCGAAGTCTAAACAGGTGCTCCAAGGCGAGGAGGGAAGAAGAAGCCAAAGTAATCCAAGATCAAAGTGCAAAGGACAAAAATATTCTAAGGCAAGAACATGAAAAAGAACAAAGTGACCAAGAAAGACATCTAGCACGCTGAGGTGGCGCCTCGTCATCTTCCAACCAATCAAATTGTTCCAAATCAACATGCAACAACTTTCTATTTTATCTGTTGGTTCATATTTAGCAAGAAGGACAAGTGTCCTCGAATGCAATTTTCTCATTGGTCGAAGGGTAGCAAACCCTAATTAGGGTTTTATTTGTAATCTTGGCCGTTGATTCCAAATCAATCTTGGCCGTCAAATTGTAATTGGGGAGCCTATAAATTGAGCTCAACCCCTCATTTGTAAAGCATGGGAGCATGTTGCAAAACATGTTGAGATAAGCAACTGTTGTAAGATTGCCAAAGTAATAAGTAATGCATGCATTGTTCTGATGGTGATTGCTTCTCTTATTTTGGAGTTGTCATGGTTCTTATCCCTCATCATAGTTTAGATTTCTTTTCATGTATGTTAGATGAATGCAAGATTTGATAAGTATTGATTTATGGTGAAACTTTTTGCTCATACTTTCTTTGAACGGATGATTTTCGTTCAATGCGTAAAGTTAGCCTGAGCTTACTTTGTGGATTCTTAACTTCTGTCTGAATAAATATTGTTCGATTGGAAGGTAGTTATTCATGACGTGAAAATCATAAACACAACTCTCCCTTGAAGATTGCACTGGCTTTGCGTAGTTGGCGCGTTCCCTGCGTGGCGAAACAAAGTTTAGTTTTGGTTTCACCGAGTCAATACCGTCTCTTGGATTCTTAGGAGTAGATTAGTGCTTTTGAACCCTTCTCCTTTTTTAGTTTCTTTGATCCATGACCCAAGTAATAGAGCTTCATTGTCCAAACCTTCATTGTGAATTGAACGAGCCTAGCGTAAGTCCCTTTGTGTTACCAGCATAATCACATCAAACCACAGAGCTCATCCACACTCATCTTAAACATTGGAATTACCGTATGATCTTTCTTGCAATCTTAGCATACGAGGTAGTTTTTCAAGAGGGGATAGAGCGTCTTTGGACTCTTTATTCTAGAATGTTTGTTGTGTCATAAAACACGCATCAACATGCATCTTTCTATGTGATAGAGAAATTTGAGCTGTAAGCCCTTGTTAATGCATATTTCTCTGTGAGAGAGAAATTTGAGGTGAAAGCCCTTGTTCCACCCTCTAGGAGTAGCCATGGTGGATGTCATGTTAAGAGACTCCATGACAACATCACGTTGAGAGACTCCGTGATGATTTCCTTGTACTTGTGTTTATCCACCCTCTGGGAGTAGCCATGGTGGACGTCATGTTGAAATGATGACATCATGTTGAGTGACTCTGTGATGGGCACTTGTGCACATGTTCTTTTCCATACATGGGAGTAGCCATGATGGACGATATCACGTTGAGTGACTTCGTGATAAGCTCTTTTCCACAAATGGGTGTAGCCATTGTGGATGTCATGTTGAGAGACTCCATGACAATGGATATCTGGAAGTATTCCTCCCTAGCTAAGAGGGGGTGTTGACTTATAGCCACGGGCCTCATACTTCCAACGGCAATAAGCATTAAATTCATATAGCCATTGGCTATTCATTTAATTGGAGACGACTTAATTACAATGTAATTTATATTTGTATCAAGGCCGACATCTCTTAATATTTGCCACCTTTTGCTAAGTCACACCTTTTCATTTAAGGCCTACTTTGCATCTTGAAGGGATGCGTCTATTGGAGGTCTATCCTATCGATGTGTATAAAAGAAAGGCGTTCATTACTTCACATTCATTTTCATATTCAATTCAAGTTAAGTGCGAGTTCATCTACAGCAAAGTTCGATATTGGAGTTCATTATTATTCTCCATAGAGATCGATATCCTTCAAGTGTGGTGCTGATCAACTTCATTCAAGTTCGATATTATTGTTGAGATAGCATCAAGTGTGGTGCTGATAAATTCGGCCTTGTGTTTGGCCTCTTGTAAAAGCGAACTGTTTTCATTATTCAATATATAAGAGATATATTGTTGTTGGGTTTTTCTCCCTCAAGTTGGAGGGTTTTTCCAGGGTATATGCTGTGTTAAATTGTTTAAAATTGTTCTATATTTGCTTATTTAATTTCTAATCCTAAAACTAACACAAAGATGTTGGGTATTGAATCTTGAGAGTAAAATGGCAGGAAATCATAAACCCTAGATATTGCAAGAATGCAATAAAGGACTTTTAAAAGGTTTGAAATACCTAAATCTTTACATTTCATGTATATCTTGGATTAAGGATTAGTTCTAAGTCAGATTGGCTAGAATGGAGTTTCTATACACACTAGTTTGTGTCTAGAGTACCAAATAAAGTAAGTAAAACTATAGGATGAGATAGTTTCTAAGACGAGTTAGAGTGTGTGTCTAGATGGCATGACCAATCAGAATGATCATACTTAGCTAGAAGGGATCTAGAGTTGTATGGTCGATTGAGTTTTGTAGGACACATCACTAGAACTCAGATGGAGAAACTTGACAGTTCCTTATATCCATACCCTTTGTGAAAGGCAGGGCCACTTCTAGTTAGGAAGCTTACAGAGGTTCGCTTGAGTCTGTGGTTGGAGGAAAAGCATTCGGATGATGCTCTCCCTCTGTAGCAGAAGACTCATTGAGGCTCACGAAGATAGATATCAACATTCCAGATGCAGTGAACTCCATGTTATGGCTTATGATAGTCAACCTATGAGGTAAAACTATTCTTTATGCCAAATGTATTTTATGTGATATAAATGAAAGGTGTCAGGACTTCTCTTGATTCTAGTTGCGATTACATATGATTTCAAGTTAGAAATTATCTGGAAAAGTTGTACTTTTTTTCTTGAGCTTATGCAAATGTTATAAAAAAAAAAATCTCTCTCATGGGTACTAAGTTTAATTACCTTCTAGTAATTTCTTGAGTTTACTTGAGTATTAAGAGGAGGGATGTTACAATAGCACTTAAATTTCCCAATCTTAACATTATAGGTTGCTTGTGTAAAAATTTGAGTTCTAAAAATCAACCCAAATCCAACTGCCTCTAGCCAAGTTGTGACAACAGTGAGCATTGCTTCTCCCGATGATGTTGGCCACAAATGTTGTCAAAAAAAATATTACAACATGAATATCCCCATCAAACATTAACCAAGGAAGACATAATTACATTACCACCCACCTTAACTTTCCTCAACTCCAACAAAATTTTGAATTTGAAAAACTTGATTATATCAAGGGATTTGACAAAGACGCCTATGCCCTAGTGTTGTGTATAGCATAATCCATTTGAACAACATAACCCTAGAGCAATTGTTGAATATAATATGAGATAGCACTTAAATTGTCCAATCTCAACATTATAGTTTACTCTTGTCAAAATTTGAGCTCTAAAAATCAACCCAAATCTAACTGCCTCTAGCCAAGTTGTGACAACACCTTTGTACTCTTACTCAACCAAGGAACAACATCTAAGCCAAGATGAGTAACAAATCCTATAGTGGACCTTCTATTATTAAATCTCCAATGCAATGAATATATGTAACCAAGAAAACTAACTTCATCTCCCACAAAAATAATGTTTACAAAGCATAGACCTCTCCCTAGAATTGAGTTTGTACTTAGAAAATAGAGTGACAACATAAGAATCATCTACTCTATTATGAATCATGTAAATCAACCTACCCAGCAAACATAAGAAACATCTACTCTAATATGAATCATGTAAATCAACCTACCCAGCAATTATCAATACAATGTAGCACCAAAATTCTCTAGAATCCAAAAGGCCATCAATTAAAATTGAAAATAAAAAGGATCGGGTGACATTTAAGTAGGCCTAATGAATACTTAGGATGTAAAAGAAAAATGCCATCCTCTAATAGCCATGTTGATGTATGATAGCTTAGGTCTGATATAAACAATGATTGCTGTAAGCATCATCACTGTTTATATTAGATCTATCGCTCTTAATATTTCTGAAATCAGTAAATCGAATTCAAATAAGTTAATGATCAAAATACGTTTTTGAATAAAGCTCTGTATTCTTAATCGCCACTTTGTGAAGGCACGTATTTGTTAAAAACTCGAATGGTGTTCTGGAACCCGCGCGCTGAATGGAAACACGTCCCTTGAGCGGACGTGTCTCCAAGTGTGGAGACACGTCCTCTCAAGAGGCGTCTCCCTTTGAGTATGACACCCGCACACTCAAGGAAACACGTCCCTTGAGTGGACGTGTCTCCAAGTGTGGAGACACGTCCTCTCAAGAGACGTGTCTCTTAGAGGCGGGTCTCCCTTATACATATACTGAGTCCATTCGTAATTTGCAGATCATCGAAATCCATTAATGTTCTGGATCCAGTGCATTCAGCAGTAAGAGAAGTAATCAGAAAATTTATATTTGTCTCAGAAGTCATCACTTAAAATTTCTGTCATTTCTTAGTATTAGGATCCCATCCTGTTGCAGATTTGTTTACATTTACATGGTATCAGAGCCACGTTGTGCAAATCCCAAACAAATCTAAAATCAGTTTGCTCCAGAAAATTCGTATTTTCTAAAATCGAATTTATTCACATTCTTCATAATGTCAAGTGTGATCAGATTTGAAGATCGCCTTGCAGGAGCAGACAATTTCACATCATGGAAATTTAGAATCATGATGATCCTTAAGGAACATAAGTTAGACTCACTTGTGAGAGAAAATCTGGAGGAACCTAAGTCTGAAACTGAGAAAACTCAATGGGCAGAAAACAACGAAAAAGCCATGAAAATCCTTGTAGATGCAGTTAGAGATCATATAGTGCCCATCCTAGCAAAACATGAAACTGCATACCATATGTTCAAGTCTCTTGAGAAAACTTATGAGATTAACAACACATGCAGGACCCTTGCTTTAAAAAGACAAATCAACAATGCTCATATAAACAAAGGAGAGTCCATTAATGCATATTTCATGAGGATTACTGAACTAAGAGATCAACTATCCACAATTGGATATCAGATTGATAGCAAAGAATTAACCCTAATTGCACTAGGTGGCCTACCAAACTCATGGGAGTCTTTTGTTCAAGGAATAAGTGCAAGATCCAAACTCCCTAAGTTTGACAAGCTTAGAACTGACTGCCTTCAAGAAGAAACAAGGCTCTCCTCAAAAGAAAACAAACAGAAAAACTTAGATGAGGATATTCATGCACTGTACACATCGTCTAATAAAAGAAATAAGAAAAACACCTACAAGAAAGGATCTTTTAAAAGAAAGAGAAATCCCAATGGAAAGGGATCCTCTAAGAAGAAAGACATTTCTCAAGTCCAGTGCTTTAGGTGTGATCAATATGGCCACTATGCAATGAAATGCCCTGACAGAACAAAGCAACAAGCATCCTTTGCTAAAGTAGGAAAGTCAAATTCAGATCATGAATCTGAGAACTTTGTGTTCTATTCAGCATTATCTAGTCAAGTATCTAACAATTTCAACAACTGGGTAATTGATAGTGGTTCTTCGAGGCACATCACAGGGTTCAGAGAACACCTTGACACTATGTCTGAAGAGTCTGATGAAGATGTTACAATTGGGGATGACTCTACACATCAAGTAAAAGGGGTTGGAACTTGCTCCGTTACATTGAAATCTGGTCTCTCCCTTCAACTTTCTGAGTCTTATTTGTACCTGGTATAAAGAGGAATCTCATATCCATCTCCGCACTTGAAGACAATGGTTATAGAGTTACCTTCATGGATGGGAAAGTTCTAGCATGGCCTAAAAACTCAACAATCAAGAAAGCCCAAATCATAGGTGTAAGACAAGGGTACCTTTACAAACTTTGCACTGAAGTCAATCAAGCCCTTACCCTTAACACCTTTGATTCAAATGAAATCTGGCATAGAAGATTAGGACACCTTCATTTCCGTGCCCTACCTTCTATGGAAAAACTTGTTACAGGATTACCTAAGTTAAAATCATCTCATGAAGGAAATTGTAAAGGTTGTGCCTTAGGAAAGAATTCAAAGGGATCCTTTCCCACTAGTTTGAGCAAAACTCTTAATGTGTTAGAACTGGTTCATTCTGACTTATGTGGACCTATGTCTGTACCTTCTAAATCAGGATTTCTTTACTATGTCATATTCATAGATGACTTCTCTAGGAAAACCTGGATCTATTTCCTTAAGTGTAAAGAGTCATTAGAAATCCTCAAAAGGTTCAAGGAGTTCAAAGCACTTACAGAAAACTTCTCCGGGAAGAAAATAAAAACCTTAAGGACAGACAATGGGAAAGAATACACCTCTGAAGCTTTTAAGGAATTCTGCATGAGTGCTGGAATTAAGAGGGAGTTCACAGTGGCTTATAACCCTCAACAAAATGGGGTTGCTGAAAGGAAAAATAGAACAATTGTAGAAGCTGCCAAAGCAATGTTGCTTGATCAAAACATGGAAACCTCCTTCTGGGCTGAAGCCTCTAGGACTGCTGTCTACATCCAAAATAGATGTCCCCATTCTCATCTTGACAACAAAACTCCTGAAGAAGCCTTCACTGGCATAAAACCTGACATTAGTCACTTTAGGATTTTTGGTTGTCCTATCTATATTCATGTGCCCAAGGAGAAGAGATTCAAACTTGAACCTTCCGGAAAGCAAGGGATATTTATGGGATATAGTGAAACCTCCAAAGCCTTCAGAATATTCATACCCGGTCAAGATCAAATTGAATTGAGCAGAGATGTCATCTTTGAAGAAGACATTGCAGTTAAGAGGGCAAGAAGTTCTAGTGAGACTGAATCTTTTTCCCCTAGTGTATCTGAAATGGAACCTGCTCCTGAGATTCAGAGGGAGCATACAGAAGAAACGTCACCTGAACTTCCTTCCACTTCAAATGTGAATACAGATATCAATGGCAGAAAGAGACCACTTTGGGCCAAGAAGATGATCAAAGAAGCAGAGAATCATGCAGCACCCAAAGGAACGTTCAGGGAGAGCAAAAGACCCAAACGCTTCTCTTGCTATGTTGCTCTCATGAATGATATCTTAAACTCCGAACCTGTCAGTGTTTCAGAAGCCTTCAGACATCAAGCTTGGAAAGATGCAATGACGGAGGAATATCAGTCTATTCTGAAGAATGATGTATGGGATGTTGTGCCTAGACCAAAGGGGAAATCTGTTGTCTCTTCCAAATGGCTCTTCAAAATCAAGCATGCTGCTGATGGCAGTATAGAAAAACATAAAGCACGTTTTGTGGCAAGAGGTTTTTCTCAAAAGGAAGGTATTGATTACGAAGAAACATTTGCACCTGTTGCCCGTTACACATCAGTAAGAGCAGTGTTAGCCATTGCAGCAGCTAAAGGCTGGAAGATCCATCAAATGGATGTGAAGACTGCCTTCCTGAATGGAAACATTGAAGAGGAAGTCTATCTAGAACAGCCTGAAGGTTTTGTGATACATAAACCTGACACAGATGTATGCAGACTGAAGAAAGCTCTTTATGGACTTAAACAGGCTCCCAGGGTCTGGTATGAAAGAATTGACAGCTATCTCTTGGGATTAGGATTTTCCAAAAATGAGGCCGACTCCAATCTCTACTTCAAGGTAATCAAAGGTGATATGCTAATAATTATTTTATATGTTGATGACCTGCTGATAACAGGAGAAGATCACCTCATTGCTCAAGGGAAGCAAGATCTAATTTCTGAATTTGACATGAAAGACTTGGGCATTCTACACTACTTTCTAGGTTTAGAAGTATGGCAGAAATCAGAGGGTATTATTCTAAACCAAGGGAAGTATACTATTGACATTCTGAAAAGATTTGGAATGTTGGATTGTAGACCGATGTCTACACCTATGGAAACCAACCTTCACAAATTGAAAGAAGCAGCAGCAGAATCCAAGTGTGCAGATCCAACACTTTACAGACAGATGATTGGATCCTTGATGTATCTGGTTAACACCAGACCTGATATTTGCTATGCAGTGAATGTTCTCAGCCAATTCATGTGTGAGCCAAAGGAAATTCACTTAATGGTTGTGAAACATATTTTGAGATACCTTCAAGGCACTATTGGATATGGTCTTCTTTACAAGAATGATCAACTAAATCTTCATGGGTACTCTGATTCAGATTGGGCTGGAAGTATAACCGATCGAAAAAGCACATCAGGATGTTGCTTCAGTTTAGGATCTGCCATGATCTCTTGGATTTGCAGAAAACAATCTTCAGTTGCACAGAGCTCAACAGAAGCTGCATAGTTGCAAGACTCGCCAAAAACTCGGCGAGTTTACAAAAACTCGCGAGTTTTTTTGGCTGGCGAGTTTTCCAGGCAATTGTACGCCGAAAAAACTCGCCGTACTTTCTGGAAAAACTCACCGTACTTTTGGCGAGTTTTTCCAAAAAGTACGGAGAGTTTTTGAAAAAAACTCGCGCGATCTGGAAGATGCCCAGGTAGCCAACTAAAAAGGCATTTTGAGTTATTTTTTTCATTCATTTGCGTGCTCTGCTTCAGAAAAACACTAAAATGATGTGTTCCATGAAGGTTTGTGTGGCTTTGATGGTCTTAATTTGTGTTTTATTGTTAATGCAAAATGATGTACACCATGAAGGTTTGTGTGGTTTTGGAGGTCTTAATTTGGGCTTGGCGGCGGGGGCTCGACTCCTCACCAGACAAGGACATATACATTGCGCCTCGAGGGCCTGCCTCGACTACCCGCCTCGGCCCTCGAAGGGGCTGCTGATTCCTGATGGGCCCCATTTCTCGAAGGGTCAGCCTTGATCTGAGGGGCACTGCCTGATTCTCGATGTTGCCACTCCCCCATTCTGTAAGGGTATCGCCTGACCCCATACTGCCCCTCAAACCCATTGGGGGCATTGCCCACAAACTCCCATTGAATTCATTTGATTTTCTAGGTACTCTCCACTAGTTACCTTCAATTTTACAAAAACAATTTGCTATTTTCATTTTGTTTCAGACTATCAGTATCAGTGTATTGAGCATTCCCAAACCCATTAGGGGCATTGCCCACAAACTCCCATTGAATTCATTTGATTTTCTATGTACTCTCCACTAGTTACCTTCAATTTTACAAAAACAATTTGCTATTTTCATTTTGTTTCAGACTATCAGTATCAGTGTATTGAGCATTCCACATGAGGATGCGATTTTGTATCTAATTTTCTTTCAAATCAATCAAATATAACTAGACTTAGCTTGTTTCTTCTATGTACTCATTTATTGACTCATTGGATGCATCTTATCATTGAATTTTGCAAAAAAAATGCGTTTATAATGAAGCTTAAGCAATTTTTTAAGTTGCCGAGTTTTTTGCCGAGTTTTTTCCGAGTTTTTGCCGAGTTTTTTCCGTACCGTATTTTTTGGGCTTGGCGAGTTTTTGCAATTGGCGAGTTTTGCAACTATGAGAAGCTGAATACATTGCAGCCTCTATGGGTGCAAGAGAAGCAGTTTGGCTCCGTAAATTGCTTGTGGGACTCTTCGGTGAACCCTTGAATCCTACAATCATTCATTGTGATAATCAGAGTTGCATCAAACTCTCTGTAAATCCTGTTTTTCATGATAGATCGAAGCACATTGAGATCCCCTATCATTATGTAAGAGATATGGTGGAAAGAAAAGTAATTCAGTTGAAGTATATTAGTACAAATGATCAAACTGCAGACATTCTCACCAAGCCTCTCTCACGAATCAAGGTAGAGCACTTCAGGAAGAAACTTGGTATGGTTGAAATGTAATTTGTTATTTATGTTTGAAATTCAAATTGTTGTACTAATATATAAAGATGTTTAATGTGTAAACTCTTTTGTCATGTGTGTGACTCCATGACTTTATGGGCCTACTCCCCCTGTGTACATTATTGAAAGGTGACGATCTTTCTAATAATGAACACTTGTATTTGACATTGTAAAGTGACGACTCTACAATGATAAACTATCATGATAGATATCATGTGACTTGATATCTATGGATATGTCATGATAGTATCTCTTGGACACTTTGGTTGATATCATGGGACTTGATATCATTTGTAGATCATTGTGATCCTTAAGAGATAAACATGGTGGATATTTATATCCGTGGATATGCCATGAATTATGGTAGACATCATGTGACTTGATGTTAGTGCACATACCATAATAAAGATGTGTTATGAAGAATGTCATGTGTCTTGACAACCTTGAGAAAACATATCTTCGATATCACGTGTAAAGGTGATATCTTCACTTATTTGATTTGAAATATCTTCCCTAAGCTAAGAGGGAGTGTTGATGTATGATAGCTTAGGTCTGATATAAACAATGATTGCTGTAAGCATCATCACTGTTTATATTAGATCTATCGCTCTTAATATTTCTGAAATCAGTAAATCGAATTCAAATAAGTTAATGATCAAAATACGTTTTTGAATAAAGCTCTGTATTCTTAATCGCCACTTTGTGAAGGCACGTATTTGTTAAAAACTCGAATGGTGTTCTGGAACCCGCGCGCTGAATGGAAACACGTCCCTTGAGCGGACGTGTCTCCAAGTGTGGAGACACGTCCTCTCAAGAGGCGTGTCCCTTTGAGTATGACACCCGCGCACTCAAGGAAACACGTCCCTTGAGTGGACGTGTCTCCAAGTGTGGAGACACGTCCTCTCAAGAGACGTGTCTCTTAGAGGCGGGTCTCCCTTATACATATACTGAGTCCATTCGTAATTTGCAGATCATCGAAATCCATTAATGTTCTGCATCCAGTGCATTCAGCAGTAAGAGAAGTAATCAGAAAATTTATATTTGTCTCAGAAGTCATCACTTAAAATTTCTGTCATTTCTTAGTATTAGGATCCCATCCTGTTGCAGATTTGTTTACATTTACAAGCCATTCTTCAATATTGAGAAAGTGAAGTAAAAAGCCTAATTTATCTCATTAAAATTTTGTTTTATATTATTTTTCACACAATGAATCATGTCAATGCCACTCCCAATGATGAACAAGTCATTAAAATACAAGAGAGCAATCAAGAGTTCATTATTTGCATACTTCATGTACAAAACCAGTGTAACAAAGTAGGAAGAAATCTTCTCGTGGCAAGTTGTAGGAGCTTGCTTAAACCATACAAAGACTTCTTCAATTTGCATATAAAAGAAAAAAAAAATGGTCTAATAAAGCCTAAAGTTGTATACAAGTTTCTTTGGTCTCCATTAAGGAATGCAACTTTGAAATCCATATAGTGCACATCCTATCTGAGTCAAACGACAATTCTAAGAACTATCTATATAATATTCATTTTAGCAACAAGAATGAAAGTTGCAGTTGTTAATATCTTCATTTTGATAAAATCATTTGTGAATAACTAAGTATTGTATTTTTGGACTCAACTATTTAAAATAAGCATTGATTATGTAGACCCATTGGCACCCAACAAGATTCTCGCCTTTGGGAAGATTCACCAACTCTTTAAAGTATTTTTCTTCAAGATGGAGTAATATTCCTCTATCATACCATCCTCTCAATCATACCAGCCACACACCTTCCTCATAAGTTTGAGGATGCAATTAGGGAAAATTTGGCATGTTCTCCATCAACAAGTCTTCCTCTATCTGTCACGTCTCATACTTTGATGCTATTTTGACCATGACTTACTTTGATGCTATTTTTGACCATGACTTACTTTGATGCTATTTTGACCATGACTTATTCTGATGATGTTTGACCATGACTTTATGGGATTTAATATACGAATTATGATACGTGTTAGAGCAAAATATAATATACTACAATGCTTTGGTGTATGGTAATGTAGAAAAATAATTGTTTTCTTTCAGAATTATGAGTCCATTTTATATAAAATAGGAATATTGATTTAATTATTGTTTAAATTTATGTTTCTACATTGGTTACTAATACACTTTCGTTTCGCACGCCTGAGTGCATTTGAGTTGCAGGTGATCAAAAGCCAAGGTGATCGAAGGCCAAGAGTGTGATTGAGGAAAAGAAGGTTAGCTTCCCGACAGGGTAAAAGAGGAGAAGCTCTCGATTACGCACACACCACTTAAAATCATGTAGCTGCATTAGGTCATGTCTGTTTTTCAATATGATTGCGTGAAATTGATTAGCATAGCAAAATTAAAATATGGTTTAATTAACCTTAGAAATTGTGGAAGGAATATGGCTTATTCTATTTTATTTAATCCCATTTATATTTGTGCAACAAAAAGGAAAAATCTGTTTTAAAAGAAATATAATTAAAAAATGAAACAAAACAAATAATGAAGTGGAATATTATGTTTGCATAAAATGAAATAATTGGTTTGTATAAAGGGGAGATAATTCTGTTTTGTATATGGTTATTTTTCCAAAATAATGAGGAATGAACAGCCCGAGAGAACTTTGGGCTCTGGAAAATTTTCTTAAAACCAACAATGCTGTTGGCATGTGGCAATCTTTAGAATTTGCATGAGAAATTCATCTGTCCTCTGGAAATACTCTGCATGATCCTCGAAAAGAGGAATAAAGCTTTAAGAAAGAAAAGAGAACATGGATTCAGACATTCGAGAACTCTAGAAAAGAGGCGACAAGAAGGTATTACTGGGCATCTGCACTGGAGAAAAATTGTCAGGTTCTTTTCATGCTTTGCCTTCATTTAATTTAAAATTGCAGTAAGGAAATTGAAGGAATGAAATGCATCATTCCATGATATGAGTACAAACAATTGAAAAATCTTTCCAATTTTGTTTTTGAATCTGGGTAATAACTTACTTCTCTTTGTTGCAATATAGAATACACAATCTTTTCTTCAAAATTAGGGTTTCATTCTATTGCAAAATCTGCAATTTATTAAACTGCTCTCAATTATAATTGAAAATATATATATAAACATATATATATATATACATATATATATGCACAGGAATCTGAATTTCCGTGCATATATACATATATATATATATATATGCATATAATGTCTGCATAAAAACTGTCATCTGAATAAATTCAAAATGCCTTTGAGATAAATTCGAATGCAGATATACTGGACAAAATGTCTTCTTTATTTTGAGTTTTGAAACTGTTATCCATAGGAATGAGGAAGGGATTTAATCCCTTGTCCTCCCCATGGGAAGGACGCGACACTGTGGGAGGCTCGCGCCTTCCACAGGCCGCGGCCTGTGGAGGTGGCGTGAGCCCCTCACAGCCCGCCCCCTCCCCATGGGAGGGGCAAGGGCTTTCCTGCGCCCTTATGATGCTCAACGCCAGTAAGAAAACCCTGATAAATGTCATATTCTATGTGCACGGCCAGTGAACTTTTGAACAGATTTAAAAACCAGTATTTCTTTCTTCAAAACTACACACAGCTGTATATGAATTTTTACACACACACACACACACACATATATATACATATACACTTAGCTGTATATATATACATATATATATATATATATATATTTATATATAGATACCAAAATACAAGTTGAAACAAGAAAACCATTTCCAGAAAGTAGTATGAACTCTGTTAAATATACACAAATATCTCAGAAATGTTAAACCTGGAACAAGAACAGAAATGTCTCTGAGAAACCATGTAAATTGGAAATCATCTTGATTACTTGACATATACTTACATACAGAAGTACAATCCTGAGTAAAGGAATACAACATAAAATTTGAATGCAAGATTATCTTTCAAACCTCTGAATTTCTGAATAAATTGCACTGTTTCAGTATATTATTAATACTCTGAAACCTGTATTGAAATTGAGAATTACACTATCAGTTAGCCTGAACTTGGAAAGAATAGAAGTACATACTCAAATCAGAAAACACTGTTCCATTCAAACAAATTGATTAAATCTTTCTTTCTAATAGTGCACTGAAAAGTATTAAGACATACCTGTTCTTCTTTAAAAACGGAGCCTTTATCCAAATCAAAAAAGGATTACTTACAAAAGAGTAAACGAAATCTTACTACTGAATTTACAATTTTTCTTTCAAAGGATGTTCTGAAATTCACAGCTGAAATTCTTTTAGAATTAATTGAATGATTGAAACATGTACGAAAATGCATATCTTTCTGTTTTGGTATTTATTCATACTTTACTATGGTAACTTCCGGGACAGGGTGCCGAAGGTGGACCAACAGAGACGGTAGTATTACCTTTTCTAAACTACCATTTACTTGTATTATTTATGCTTGGCCAAGCACTTGTACCATTGAAATAGATGGGTTTGTTTTTAAAAGCCTAGAAACATATATGTATTTGAGTCTCTGCCACCTCCTGTTGCAAGAAATGTGTTTATTTCTCATGTTAGAAATGCATATAGGCATCAGGCACGCATCGAGAGTTCCCTCCTGTTTTATTGTTTCGGGTTGCTAGGCTCCTTTATGCAAGGCTGGGGATTCCTTCGAGTTAGGAAGGGACCCGGGGAAGTCATGGACTTCGTGGTTGGGCGGAAAAGGCGCCTGAATCACATTCTTGGCCCCAGCTCGCAAGCAGACCGATGGTGTCACGGCGGTTGGTGATTCCGAGTTTTATTTACTATTGATGTACTTGTGTATTATTCAGGATTGGCTTGTGAAGCCCATTGTAAATGTATATATGTATTTGACATTCTTTGTTGAAACTTTGAAATAGAAGTATGATTTGAAAGTATCTAATGTAACATTGATTTGAGAAATTAAAGTTTTATGACTTAGCATAGAAAAGATGTTTTTATTGGAATTGTTGATTCTTCCAAGTATGGTTGAATATATGTATATGAGAAAAGTCATTATGTTTTGTATAATCTTGATACATTACATTGATATTATTATTATACATGAAATGCAATTTAAATTCTCTTTTATTAAACTCATTTGGAAGTATTATGAACAATGTTGACTACTTGGAAACCTTTTATAATGATTTGAATAAATTTACTCTTAATTTCCCTTTTTATACTGATTTGAACGGATTGAAAACACTCTTAATTTTCCGAGCGCTACACTATCATACCATCCTCTCAATCATACAAGCTCTATGATTTTCACCGTCCAATTACAACAGCAAGCCCTGCCACTAGCAAAGCCTCACTTAAATGCTAGGATTTGCATCCAATTCATTTTGGGGTTTCTTGGTGAATGACTAATTAATAACTAATGATTACTAATGGTCAACATTATCCATATCCTTGGGCACTCCGACAATTTCAAATTTTGTTTGTCATGAGTAAGCCAACACCTGCAGGTTTTGTACAAGTTTATAAAATTGTGAAGGAGAATAAGTATAATTGTGGCTTTTACATTAACCTGGTATAAAATTCATTTGAGTATATGGTCATTGGCAAGATCACTTAAAGTGTTGAGATTGTTTCTGAATGGGCCCTAGTAGGCTTGTCTAGAAAGCAGACAGTAATGCAATTCTCTTATGTTTTGTTCCCTATTGATATTTAGCAGATATGAGGAAGGAATGGATATATTGAAATGTGCTATTTCAGTCCTAATGTTCTACTAGAAGATTCTTGGAGTTGCTTTGTTGTGTTGTGTGTGCAAGCTGTAGTGATTGTGTGCTAGCAATCACTTATTTTAATAATTATAAGCTTTGTCCAAAATCATAACATGACAATATGTTAGAATATTATATTCTTATTGTATAATGGTCAATATTGTTACTACAGTAGTTAGTGGGTTGCTACAGTAGTTAGTGGGTGTGGTAGGGAGACATTTTTTAATGGCTACAGTATTTCTACCTTCACTATATATTGTAATGATTTCCTTTGGTAATACAAGCAATTTCTAACCCAAAATTGTTTCATGGTATCAAAGCAGGAATTTCTTTTTCAAATAAAAAAAATTAAAATAAAAATTCGTGTAGATTTTTTCTGAATATTGAAATTTTTTGTATTTTTCGAAATAGTTTTCCTCCTGGTCTGCAAAGGCGCGTCATTTTTCTTCTAGCTGCGAATTTCGCTGAGGGCTCATTTTGGCCGCATTTTTTTCTATCCTCTGGTCACGTGGTTCATTCATGCTAGGTTTGCTTGGATTTTTGTCACAATTTGGACGCGATTTTCAGTGCTTTTTTGGTCGCATTCTGATTTCTCTTCCTGGGCGCACGCTTTCTGGTTATTTTGAGCACGATTTCTTAAGCAATCTGGTGTTCGTCTTCTGTGTGAGCCGCGATCTCTGGTGTTTGTGTTTTCTGAAACACATTTTTAATCTTCTTCAAGCACGCGTTTCTAAAACCTACCTTTTGTGGCGCAATTTGTGTGGGTTTCTTCTGGCCGCGCTGGTGTTGAAAAAATCCGCGTGGTTTTGTTCTTTCTTTGCATCTATTCTCGGAGTTGCAGATAAAACAGCATTTTTCGTCTTTTTAATCGCGATTTTCAGACATCTTTTGGGCGCGAACTCATGAAATCGTGAGCTCTTCTGTGAGACGCATTTTCTCTGTTCATTTTTGGACGAATTTTCTGCAAATTCCTGAAGAACTTTTGTCGCCTAGGGTTTTTCCCTTAGTGTGTTGCATCTTCAGAAGATTTCGAACTGTTTTTCTGCAACTTCTCCAAGCTTTCATGGCGCCTTGGGTTTCCAGCACACTCGACTAGGGTTTTGACCCTCAGTTTCAGGTCAAAAAAAAATTCAATTTCAGATTCCTTGTGGGTTTTTCGAAATCTCAACTAGGTTGTTAGATTTTTCTAGGTGTCTCGAAGTTTGTGCCTCAAAATTTGTGCAAGTGGGTATTGACGAAATTTTCTGGGTATTCAGAAAATTTTCTAGGTTTTCAACATCATTTTCTAGGTAGTCTTCAAATCTTATGGGTTCTATCTTTACAGTGTCTCGAAATCTGTGCTAGGGTTTCTACTTTAAATTTGTACTGTTTCAGTTTTGTTTTGCCTTCACCAGTTTGACCCCAGGGTACGTGATGGCATCTCTTACAAATATCATGCTCGAAAGCAGCCAAAAGTTCAACGGGAAGAATTACTACACCTGGAAACAGCGTGTGTTGACAATCTTTGAGTATTGTTGTCTCGATCAGGTCATCTTGGGGCACTCAACTCGACCCACTGTAGCCGGAAAGGATCAGGATAAATGGGATGAACACAACCGGGAAGCCGCCATGCTCATCAAGCTTTCAGTCATTGATGACTAGCTGCCACAAGTGTCGTCAAGTAAAACAGCTGTTGAGGTCTTGACGAACTTGAAGGATCTCCATGAAACGTTAGATAAGAGTTGTGCGTTCTTTCTTAAGAACATGCTCTTTTCAATAATGATGGACAAGAAGAACACCACTCTCCAAGAGCATCTAACCAAGATCAAGGAGATTCGCGACCAGCTGGAAGCTATTGGTCGAAAGATGGAGGAAGAGGACATGGTCGTCATTACTTTGAAAAGTTTGCCCACGTCTTACGAGCATTTCATTAAAACGCTCAATATTACTTCAACAAATGTTGACTTTCAGTTTCCAGACTTGTGTAACAAGCTTCTACAACAGGATCGTTGGAGACAATAGTTTGGAAGCAGTACCAGTTCGTCCTCCACAGAACAAGCGTTCTCTGCCAAATCTTCCGCTAAGAACAAAGGGAAGCCTCAATCTTCTCAGTTGAAAGACTCTGGTTCTTCTCAGGACAGCAAGAAGAAGAACGTTCAGTGCAATTATTGTCATAAATTTGGTCACACTAAGGCTGATTGTCGCACTCGGTTGGCTTCTGAACAAAAGAAGCAAGGAGGGTCTCAACAAAAGGCACATGTTGCCAAGCACATTGAACAGAGAGAGTCTGCATTCTATGCTTTTATGGCCAAGAGAACTGCAGATCCGGTACATTCTTCTGCCTGGTATATCGATTCAGGGGCTTCACGACATTTTACTCATCGTCTAGATTAGTTCACACAATTCGAACCATTCTCTAATTCAGTCATTTTTGGAGGAGGCGAAGAGTACATAGTTGCTGGTAAGGGCACTATCCAGATTCCCTTAGGAGGAAGAAATTTACTCTTTCTCGATGTTTACTATGTTCCTGGCATGGAACATAATCTCATCTCAGTCAGTCAAATCATGAGGCATTCTCCCCAGTTGGATGTTGTTTTCATTTCCTCCACTTGCAACATCATTGATCGGGAGACTCGTACTACAATTGCTATGGGACTTGAGGATCATGGTCTATATAGACTGGCTAATTTTGGTGATTCTCAGGAGCATGCTCTAGCTGCCTGAAGTACAACCATCAGCAAACTTTGGCATCAGCATTATGGGCACTTGAATGTGCACTACCTCTCTCAGTTATCTCGAGAGGGTCTTGTTGTGACCTTTTCACACATCGCCCCATCGCTGATGGAGACCCCCAATTGCCTGCTAGTTTTTAGGGTTCTGTCTCCTTGCAACGGTTACGAGAGATCACTTTGCCAAGAGTTTCAAGTCAGTTTGCTGAGAGTCACCCGAGCCGAGTCAGTAATTCATGCTTGAATCAGTGCGTAGATGTTATGGAAGCGCTCAGAAGGCCCAAGAGACGAAGATCGACTGTAAATTCGGCCAATTCTGAGACTTCCTATTTTTTAGGAAAAGTTGCTTTTTCGATTTTTTTCATTTTTGGCATTTTTGGACCAAACGAGGTTCCCTATTTTTTAGGGTTGCTTTTTCTATTTTTAGAAAGTTTCTATTTTTGGGAAGTTTCTATTTTTGGAAAGTTTCTATTTTTAAAAGGGTCCCGAGTTCTGAAAACGCACTCAGAAGTTCGAAAAACTCAATAGAACTCTCAGAAAATCAAAATGAAAAAAATTGAAAATTATTGAAAAATTTGCAAAAAAAGTTCAAAAAGCATGAAAATCAGACCAAAAACGTTCAAAAATCTGGAAAAACCAGTCAAAACCAGTTCAAGATCAATCAGATCTGAAGATGAAATCATGAAAATCAGTTCCTAAATGGTGAAATTTGTGAAAAATCTGCTCAAGTCTGGAAAATTCGCCATGAAAGAAGGATGAAGGAAGGTGTATGAAGGTCTGGAAGGTCATGGAATTCGCCCAGCAGCTAAGGAGGATGTCCAAAAAGGTCTTAAAGTCCGCCCTTGCATCATGAAGCATATCCCTGCATATTGAGGCAACATCCTTGCATGCTTTAAAGTCCGCCCAAGACCATCCTTGACTCCTATGAAGTCCGCCATGTGCTTGAGGGAAGTGCCAAAGGGTCTTAAAGTCCGCCTTTGATATCCTTGCATCTCACAAAGTCCGCCCAGCACATCCTAATGACCTTTGAAGTCCGCCATCCTTGTCCATGCATCTTATGAAGTCCGCCATTTGCCAAGAGGGATATCCTAATACCAACTAAAGTCCGCCATTTTTCAAGAAGGACGTCCAAAAGGCTTTCAAAGTCCGCCCATGCATGTGCTAAGAAGTCTCAAAGTCCGCCATCTTCAAAGAGGGACGTCCTAAAGGGTCTTGAAGTCCGCCTTATGCTGGAAGACACATCCTTGCATGCTCTAAAGTCCGCCATCCTCATCCTTAGCACTTCTAAAGTCCGCCTAGACATATAAAGTGGGGAAAAATCAAAAAAATTTCTAAGTGTTGATGCCTACCAAGAAGGAAATTTCGAAATCTGCTAAGTATGAAGGGTGGAGAATCATTTCTAAAGGGGATAAAATGTTGAGATAAAAGCTAAAGTGTTGAGGAAGTCCGCCCTAGGAAAGAGGGACATCCATGGTGTCCGTCCAAAAGATCTATGAAGTCCGCCATACACTTGGAAGGAGTTAGCAAGGTGCTAAAGAAGTTCATGATGCTTGTCCAAGAAGCTAAGGAAGTCCGCCTAAGATGATAAGATGATAAGATTTTTGGCTAAGTGTCAATGCCAAGTCTAAGAAGAGGTTTGAATATTTGCCTAAGTGAAGAGACTAAGGAATGAAAAATGAAGACGTTGGCCAAGTATTGTGACACTTTCGAGAGGACAAATGCCAAGATTGAAAGGACATGTGCTAAAGAAGATCAGGATTTGGCAAAGAATAAAACGGAATGTGCTTAACACGATGAGGAAAAGAGGTAAAATTTGCCTAAGTATGGAGAAAATGTCGAGAAATTGTCAACTTTGACCCAAGAAAAATGCGCAAGGCAGGGAGAAAGGAAAGATCGTCCTTGGCCAGAAGGGGGAAGAATATGTCAGACATCAAGGAAATTCGCCCAACGAAGACATTCAGACAAGGATTTCGCCTAGAGAAATTCGACTGAGCAAGGAAATATTTGACTTTGGCAGAGTGAAATAAGCTTAAAATCTCGCCTCGGCAAAGAAAAATAGGGATCTGGCAATGAAATTCTTGACGGAATGGCTTAAGATTTGGTTTGGCTATACGAAATTAAGGACGAAATCGGAAAATAAACTCTCAGCCAAGAAAAATGGAAGGAAGATCGAGATAGCCATGGGTCCAAGACGAACGGGTTGGAATTAATTAAAATATTTTTAATATTTTAATAATTAATTTTCAACTATTTGGAAATTTGAAATGCCTTGGACAAAATCAAAATTGCCAGACCCGAATCGGACGAAAGTAAAGCATGCCAGGCGGAGATGAAATCCGACAAAAAGAAAATTAAATTCACCATGAATTTAATTAAAATATTTAATGTTTTATTTTAAAAGTTGAAAAATCAAAAAAAATAAACATTAGATAAAGAAATTGAATTTTTTTGAAGATCAGTAAGATTTGTCCGAATAAGTTCGAGACTGATCCTTGTCGGAAGATAAAAGGAAAGTTGCCTGTTTGGAAAATGAAAACAAATCGAGATCGAGAAAGAATATGGCAGTTGCTAAATCGAATTCAATCCTTCAGCATTATAATGAGTTTCAGCAACTCATTTTTTCACACACAGCTGAAAAGAAATTTAATCTTTCTCGAAATTGTTAGGCAATTAATTCGTCCATAAGCAAAGTCGAATTTTCCCAGAGGGAGAAGCAGTGTTATGCTGAGGAATTTTTCGCGGGAAGAAAAAAAGAGATTTATTCAAAGCTGAATTCTTCTTGAAGAGGGGCGCCCTTTTCAAAAAAATCAGATTTTTAAATCTGATTTGCATTTAACGGTCTTTCACTGAGGTTTGGTGATTGGTCAATTAAATTTGCTATCTTTTCATGTACTGTCATCTTGACGAAGCTCTGGCAAAATTTTCAATTCCATTCAAGTCACTTTCAGCTTGCTTTTTCGCAGCAAATTAATTATGTGAACAGCTGAAAGTCAAATTTTCAAATCCAAGGCACGAGGTTTAAATAATTTTAAAAGTCTTTTTATTAATGTTAATATTATGACTGCAAGTTGACGGACACGGCAGGAGGATTATCAAGGAAGCCGAAAATGAAGTTTGCCAGCAAGGGTGCCCAGAAAGAGACCAAAGTCATCTCAAAGTGGAAGAATGTCATAGACACTGACCTCGGACATGTGGATTTTGACGAATTCAAGAAAAGAGTATATGGTCAGAAGGGACTTCCCACAGCAATAGCCAGACGAATGGTCAGAAACGGGATATTCCAAGCAGCTGGATTCCCTCCGGCAATGGATTGTGCAGAGTTAATGGTAGAATGTGCTCGCCATTATGATGCCCAGAAAAGACAGATTATCGCCCCTGACAGAAGAATCTTGGCACACTTGAACGAAGTTGCAATTCAGGAGACCTTTGGCATCCCTGAACATTCAAGAACGGTCTATAAGACCAAAGAAGAAGCCAAAATGCTATATGACAGCAAGTCAGATTTGTGCGCCACAACAGTCAACAAGGTTTGGATGGACAAGCCAAAGCCGTCAATCAAGAAGTTGCCTAAGAGACCTCGCCGCACGGATTTCAAGGAAGATTTCGGAGATATTGTGCTGATGCTTAACAGAATTGCTGGCAACCCACAGGGCGCCTTCTTTGAGAGCTGGATGTACTATTTCATCGATGAGATCACCTCTGGAGTCAAAATGTTCAACTGGTCACGGATGATAAGTGACAACCTCCATGAGCAACTGATCAACCTTGAAGAGACCAAGTCTTTTCACATGAGTTCATATGTGATATACCTGTTGGCCAGATCATACAAGTATCCAGGATTGATCTGCAAAGGCAAAATTGGCAACGGGGAGAACGAGCTCAAGCCTTACGACTGCTATCCTCAGCTCCAATTGAAGGAGAAGACTCACTTCAGGAGGGTGCATGATGCATTCCTAATGCATATCACCAGAAAGCTTCAAGGAGGAGTGCACCAAAGGCTGAGCCATGAAGCAAAAAGTCTTATCAGCAAATATGGGTCTTGGTTCATCCAGTTCCCTAAATTCACATATATCAGGATCCAGGGATTTACTGGAAATCCCTATAAATTGCCTATCTATCCGACTAATCGGATGATATTGCTCGAGGTTTTAAGACAATTAGAAGAGTACCAGAATATTCAGAGGCCGACCAAGAAGGCGTCCGTCACATTCCCATTCTTCATCGGGAACATGCTAGAGTACTGTCCATCGCACAGGCAGCTGAAAGTGCAAGACTAGAGATCCAATGGTATCCTTTCACGGCATACAAGTCCAGGGTCAATTATGACCCACATCATAATATCCGGACAATGGAAGGGAGAAAATATAAGCACAGGATGGAATTGGAGGATTTCTGGGCAAATGCTGCGGATGAATATGAGGTCAGACGGAAGATGTGGTCCAGGATGTCCTTGGATTTCATGAGAACAATTGAGTTCTGTCGAGTGCCTGATCAGCTTCAAGATGATGGAAACCACATCCAGCCTCGCTTTGAGGAAAGCCGACCTCTCCCTCCGGTAAAATGGTCAGAGCCAGAGCACACAGACCTAGCCACCCTAATGAGGCCAGTGACAAAATATTCTCAGTGGTGGGTCGATTATCATGTTCAGGAATTGAGATAGAAAGGAGTCACGCTCACATATGATCTGTTGAGCGAATCATAATCATATTCCTCTAATGCTGGTGCATCCCATCAGGACTTGGTCGGGATTGGAGAGAAAAGAAAAGAAATAATGCCAAGTGCTGAACCTGTTTCCAAAAGGCATAAAGGAGAGCCTTCTCGGTCAGCAGCATCCAGGAACATTGACCAGTTTGTGGCCAATATAGACGACTCCTTGGTGGAAATGCTTGAACCTCTTGCAGCTCAGGAAGTAAATGATGAGCCTATTCAACTAGATGATGAAGAGCCTGTGTCACCAACAGGCACAGAAATTTTAGGTTCAGACAATGACATGGAAGCTCGGGACAATGACTTAGAGGAAGGAATGATTTCCGCCCTCAGAGGGATAGTGGATGTTCCAAACGAGGACGAGGTTCAAGTAGAGGATGGCATTGAACAATCGACCATTCCAGACTGGCTGTTGGAAAGGATGAAGATCCAGGTGCCTGCTGAGGCTCAACAAGAAGAAGAAGATGATACTGCCGATTTCTTGGCAAGATTAGAGCAGGTTGCAATCAAGAAGCCCGCCAAGAAGTTCTCCACCATTCAAAGGAACGAGACAGGCAACCGTTCTGTGCACATTGCAGTGCCTACAGTGGACAAGCCACAGGACAAAATCACTCCACAGGAGTATGCTATAACCACTGTTGACCTTGGTCCGACCTCGAAAGGTCAGGAAGTAGAACAGCTAGATAATTCCGTCTCGACCATTAAAGCGAGACTGGAAAAGGAAGTGACCAAGAAGAAGGAGTATAAAAAGGAGGTCAAACGTCTCAAAGAATATATACAGCATTTGACCCAGCCACTTGATCAGGGCAATGCAACCGTTCCTCCTCTCCTCGGTTCATCACAGGAGGTGACCAAGGAAGTCGAGCACGGAATGGTGACGGCCAGGGAAGCACAGGACTGGATGGCGGGTGAAGGCACGGAAGCTACATTGTTCATGGAAAAGTTGGCACTTGCTTATGGACGAACCTCTTCATTTCTTTCCAGATTGATGGATATGGCAGAGGCGTGGGAAGGTATCCCGGATATGCAGGAAAGGCTTATTCCAAGCCTGAGAATCTTGAAGAGCACTCCAAGAGAGGAGTTAGTTGATAAAAAGGTGATTGCTGCAGGGGCAGCATATGATTTTCATCACTGGTTTTGGGCAGTGACAATACGAGAAGAAGTCTTGGAGAAGGCAAGAGTCGATGGGCTTGGAATTGAAGAACAGGTCAGGAAAATCCAGGAGAAGATTTGCATGATAACTACAGATGTGTTCGACCGTGAAGTCATCCGGGAGAACGACATGCAGTTAGAGAGATTGAAGCATAAAGTTCAAGAAACTTTCTTCTCGACCACTGGACCTTTCTTGAAACAAGACTTTGCGAGAGTGGCAAGACTCTCATCCATTCGAAAGGATTTTGAGAAGCAGGAGGCAGATTGGGAAGGTACTTTTGCTAGATGTGCTGAGAAGTTGGACGGACTTGAATTCCGGATCAGCATGTTGCCCCCTGTCACGATGGATGAAGTCATTGCAGTAGTGTCCAGATTCGCCAAGCACAATGCTATTCAGATGGATAAGGACGCCTCTCCTAGATTATAGTTGGAACTGCCACTTTTCTAATAGTTTTCTGATGATTAACTCTTGTTATTTTGGGAAACCCTAATTAGGGTTTGGTTGTAATAATCTCGGCCATTGATCTTGTTTTAAATCTCGGCCCTTCATTTCATTTTTGGAGCTCTATATAAACTAGTGCTCTCTCATTTTCATTTTGTGTGGAGACAGATTATGTATATTGTCGAATTGAGACTATTTTGAATGATAAAAGCTCTTGAGCATGATTTGCCTTGAATCACTTCTTATTGTTGAATAGTAAGCGAGGTTACATATTATCTTCCGCCATAGATTAGAGTTAAAGATAGATTAAATAGAATTTGCTTTGAAAAGTTGTTAATTGAATGAGAGATTGATCGTATCGATTCAACGGTGAAGTGTAGCTCATACTTTTTTCGAATGGATGATTTGCATTCGATTTGTAAAGTTAGCCTGAGCTCTTAAACGTGGAAGCTTAACTTCAACCTCATTCGAGGTTTGAAAATTATTCTCACAAACCCCTTGAAGATTGCAACCATTTTGCGTATGTTGTCCTGCAGGAGGCGAAACAAAGTGTGGTTTATTTCTCTTCACCGAGTCCTTACTGTCTCTCGAGTTCTTAGGCTTAGACTAGACTCCCTAAACCCTATTCTTTTTGCCATTTTTTTTGAGATCCACAATTGAAAGTCCTAATTGAGAACCTTAAAGATAAATTTCCTAAGTCCCAAACTTGTGCAGATTTTCTACGTAAGTCCCCTTGTTTATTACCAGCATTATCACAACGACCATTGAGCTTATCCACACGTCGAGACCCGACTAAAGAAACCTTGGAATCGCCTATGCGGTGGTTTTTCGAGAGAGGATAGAGTGTCTTTGGACATTTTTATTCTGATGTTTGGTGAATGATAAAACACTCATCAACAGGTCTTGTTGCTAGTCTACTTGAAATTTAAACTCAAAATCATGGAGTTTGTGGAGCCTGTCAAGCTGGCAAGCAGCATCGGACACCGTTCTCGGATGGTGATTCTTGGCGAGCCTCCAAGGTACTTCAATTGGTTCATGCTGATGTATGTAGGCCAATGAATACTCCTTCTGTTACTAGGTCCAGGTATTTTTTATTGTTTGTTGATGATTTTAGTCGAAAAATGTGGGAGTATTTTTTGAAACATAAATCAGACGTGTTCAGCACATTTCAGCAGTTTAAAGCCTTAGTTGAGAAAGAATCAGGTTCTCACATTGTTACTCTAAGGTTAGATAATGAGGGGAGTTTATTTCAGCTGACTGCTCTTCTTTTTGTGCTACACACGACATTAAGCGCAAACTCACTACACCATACACCCCTTAGCAAAATGGTGTTGTTGAACGTAGGAATCGCACCATTACTGAAATGGCTCGTTCTATGCTCGAGTACAAACATGTACCTAAGAAATACTGGGCTGAAGCAGTCTACACTACCATCTACCTCCTGAATCGGTCACCTACACAGGCTGTTAAGAAGATGACTCCAGAAGAAGCCCGGTCAGGACGTAAGCCTAAGGTGGGCCATCTGAAAGTCTTCGGTTCTACCGCTCATGTATGGATTCCAGCCGCTAAGTCTGCCAAGTTGGACTCCAAGAGCCAGACACTTATGTTTATTGGCTACAGCGACAATCACAAAGCCTACAGGTTGATTGATGTGGAGACAGATCGTCTCATCTTCAGCCGTGATGTTGTGATTGATGAGACTACAGGTCCATTTGTTCCTAACACCAGTCCTGCGGATCAGCCTATGAAGGTTCCTGATGAGGGTGTTCGTCTTCCTCTTGGTTCCCATGATGGGAGGGCTTCAGAGCATTCTGACTCTGAAGATGAGGAGTCTACTGATCATGATCTCGCACCAACTGATTTTCCTCAAGCCTCACATCCAGATGACTTTGTTCCAGAAATCCCAGGAGATGCTGTTACTCCTATTCCAGATGTTGGCACTTCTACTCGTCGGCCTAAGTGGTGGGCCAAGACTATTAGTAATCTTCATGATGATGAACTAATTGAGGGTCGATCAACTCGTAGCAAGAGCAAGCAACAACACATAGTCAACTTTGCTCTTATGGCCAGCATCCACAGCATCTACGAACCTCATACATATTCAAAGGCTAAAGGAATTCCAGAGTGGGACAAGGCTATGCAGATCGAATATCATAGTCTTCTGAAAAATCACACTTGGGTTCTTTAAGAATCACACTTGGGTTCTTTCTGATCTTCCTCCTGGGAAGAAACCTATTAGTTGCAAATGGGTTTACAAGGTCAAGTATCATGCAGATGGTACTCTCAATAAATACAAGGCCAGATTGGTTGCTCGGGGATTCACACAGCGGGAGGGCATTGACTACGAGGAGACCTTTGCTCCTACTGCCAAGATGAGCACCATTCGTCTTCTTCTCGCTATTGCAGCCCAATTTGGTTGGACAGTTCATCAGATGGATGTCAAGAGTGCCTTCCTCAACGGTGATTTGCAGGAAGAAGTCTACATGACGCAACGTCCCGGTTTCAAGGTTGTCGGCAAAGAACATCAAGTGTGTTGACTCGTGAAAGCGCTCTATGGCCTGAAACAGGCTCCCCGTGCATGGTACTTCAAGATTGATCAGTACTTGGTTGATCATTGTTTTCAGCGCAGCCCTTCTGACAGTAATTTGTATGTCAAACACTCTGGTAATGATATTCTTTTTCTTGTTGTCTATGTTGACAATTTGATCATTACTGGCAGTTCAGATCATTTGATTGCAACAATCAAACAGGTTTGTGTCAGACTTTTGACATGACAGATTTGGAGCTTCTCCATTACTGTTTGGGTATTGAGGTTTGGCTGACAACTGATAGTAGTTTTATCTCTCAGTCTAAAGTATGCTCGTAGTCGGCTTGACAAATTTTAGATGCAGGATTGCAAACCTACCTCCACACCTATGGAGAAGGGGTTGAAGTTGTTAGCCAACTCTGATTCACCTCAGGTCAATGAAACGACATTCAGACAACTAGTGGGCAGTCTCATCTATCTCACTGCCACTAAACCTAACATTAGTTTTGCAGTGAGCTACATTTCTCACTTCATGACAGCTCCAAAAGTTGATCATTGGATTGCAGTGAAGCGGGTGCTGAGATATGTTAAGGGTACTTCAGACTATGGCATTCTGTATGGCAGATGCAAGGATCCAAAGCTGATTGGTTAAACAGACTCAAATTGGGCAGGTTCAATAGATGACAGAAAACCTACTTTTGGGTATGTATTTAGTTTGGGTACAGGTGTTCTAACATGGACCAGCAAGAAGCAGCAGGCAATGGCTCTTTCCTCGACTGAAGCAGAGTATCGAGGAATCGTTAAAGCAGCATGTGAGGCAGTTTGGCTTCGTAGGATGCTTTCTGACATGCACATGTCACAAGCAGGACCTTCTCCCTTGTACACTAATAATCAAGAAGTGCTCAAACAAGCCAAAAATCCAGTCTTCCATGAACGTACCAAGCATGTTGAGCTTCATTGTCATTACATCCGCAAGTTGGCAGAAGACGGATCAGTTCAGCTGCAATATGTTCCAACAGCGGATCAGATTGCAGATATTCTCACCAAGTCTCTGAGCCCGGATAAGTTTGTAAAATTCAGGGGGCAACTTGCTGTTGTTGATGGATTGACCATTAACGGAGGGTGTTAGAATATTATATTCTTATTGTATAATGGTCAACACTGTTACTACAGTAGTTAGTGGGATTCTTATTGTATAATGGTCAACACTGTTACTATAATAGTTAGTGGGTTGCTACAGTAGTTAGTGGGTGTGGTAGGTAGACATTTTTTAATGGCTACAGTATTTCTAACTTCGCTATATATTGTAATGATTTCCTTTGGTAATACAAGCAATTTCTAACCCAAAATTGTTTCACAATAGACCGTTCAAAGTCACTGTGACGGATCTACTATATTGCTTGCAGATAGGTCGTGGGTCATAGTAGTTCTGCTTTGATCTAGAGGCTTTATTCAGTTTTCTGTTCTTTAGTAGAGATAAAAACAATGAACCATCTTGGAAGTTTGAAGATGTTCAACATCATCCCTGGTTCTATGAAAGCATTAGCAAAGTTACAATCAGTTTGACGAGGGTTTCTGGCACATGGATATAGATTGACATTTTTTTGCTGGCTGCATGGATGTTTTCAGATAGGATAATGATTTTATTTTAACTTTCTGTTCTAGAGAATCTTAATCTTTTCTAGAGATCATTTGGGAATCAGTTAGGAATATTATTGTTTCAGTTTTCTTCTTCTGTCTCGAGGCTCTGAAATAATTTGCAAATGAGATTGTAATGATTTTGCACCAAGGTAATTACCAAGTAATAGATCGTGATATTCAGAAGGCTCTTAAAAAAAAAGGATTTCTCAGATGCTTCTTTGAGCTTTGGGTTTTTCCAAGATGCTTTCCTTTGGTTTAAATGGACATCAATGTATCATTTTACTGATTTTGAAATGATCAAACTCCACTTTTTTTTTGAGCATTCTATAACTGACTTTGGGGAGTTTCACATAATCCCCAAAATCTCACTCCACTTATCCAGTTTGTCTACCAAGGAAGAATCCAATTTACAGGTTCAGTTAAAGAACATTGATGAAATATGTTTGAAGATGAGATACCCTACTACTGTAATTTCTAGCATTGCTCATCCAGTCTAAGATATTGTTTTGTGAAAACGTTAGAACTTGTAATGTCTCCACCACTGGGATAAAATGAAAAATATTATTATTTTTTAAACACTATATTAATAATATAATATAATTATAATAATAACAATATTACTATTATTAATAATAAAATAAAAAGATTTTCAAATTCAAAGTGCTGGTCGACGCCATATGAGAATTCATTTTCCAATAAGGTCAGCTCCATTTGGATTATTTCCAAATCAGTATAAAAGGGCGCTCAAGATTTCATTCTAGGGGAGAATTTTCTGAGTGTTTGAATTTCCGAGTATACTTGATTGCTAGGACGAAAATCCCCGCACTCATAATCAAGGTATTTGGATGAAAACCTGAATACCTTTCCTTTGAGCAAATCCACATCAAGGTTTGCAATCGAACTTACATTCTTGAACAATTATCAATTTTCAGGTTGTACTAAGTCAGAGGAGCTGGTAGATAGCAAATATGATCTTCATAGGGCGACATCATTGTTTGAACTGCTGCAAACATATCCATCACTGGAATTGTACTGATTGCTTGAGTGACCTTATCACTGGTTCATCAATCTGAATCAGATCTGAGAAAGACGTGGCATGCAAACTACCTATCTTAAGACACCACAGGTTTGGAAACCTTGGACAAGCATCAAACTCTTCATTCACTAGCCAACAGCACCAGATCTGGACATTTGAGAGGCATGTTGAGGTTTACACACAAAATTCCAGGTCAAATCCGAGTCTAGAAAGAGGATCACAACTAACCATTACCCTAGAAGGCATGATGGTATTCATTTCACTCCCTACACAAGAGTTATTCAGTCTGGTTGGCAGCATGGAGGGCTTCACGCCTCACTTTATCGGAGTAGAGTGTGTTGTGAAGCCAAACTGAAGTCTCTTTAGGTGATAGCACCCCTATGTGTTGAGTCGAACAACAATAAGTGAGTGCAGGTCAGAATCTACGGGTTCATTTTTCAGATCAGGTCACCAGATATACCCTATCATTTGTAATTTCATCATCAGCAATAAATACCATGTACTCATGATCAGTCCTAATTTACCGTTTAAAATTAGATTGGAATATGTTATATGTTGATTATGTGCCAGTTATGTGTGTATCTCTGAGTTGTAGTTTTCAAACTGTATTAATCGTGAAAGTGAAGTGTACAGACAAAATTGTAGTTATATCACTGTGAGCTGTAGCATGCAAATCTAATATATTTTAAAGCAACCTGTTGAGACTAGTTAGGGCAGCGAGGAAAACCCCTAGGGGCATAACATCAGTATCAAAGCAGGGAATCCTGCCAGCCTGCAGGGTTAATATGTGCATGCAACTGAGTCAGAGAGACCAAAGAGCTTTAGAGAGGGAGAAGAAAAAATTAGAGGTGGCCACACAAGAGGATAGCAGTGGAGTTGGGAGGCAGAGGTAAGAAGAAAATGGCTGATCAAGAGGATGACATGAACGCTTACCTGAGAAGACAAGAGCAAATGACACAAATGCTAATGCAAATGATGCAGAACTTGACTAATACAGTTAACCACACCAAATCTATACAAAACAATGCACGAGAAGGGAGTAATTCATATTTGAATGGTGTTGGTGATTGCATAAATAACAGCGGGGCTCCAATTGGATCGACACCAAGACATTTCTTGCCTACATTTTTAACTAGAATAGAGTCACCACAGGAAGAGGAGAAGCAAATCCTAACAGCAAATGACTTTAATGCCAACATAGATAAGTACTCAAGACTTGATCCAGATGTCAAACACTAGATCCCATTCATACAATTTCATAATGCTAGGAATGGATCAAGAGGAAAACATGCCATACAGCAATTCAACAGAGATCTCGAGGAAAGGTTGAATAAGTTGACCCTTCCGACTTTTGATGGTTTGGGGAAGGTCACTACAAGGGCTTGGGTACAAAAACTAGATGCGTATCTCTCACTCAGTCCTATGACAGAAGAAGAAGCTATCAAGTTTGCCATTCTTCATTTGGATGGTACTACACATGAATGGTGGCATCATGGGTTAATCACACAAGGACATCATCATGTTGTGAAATATCTTGATTTTACACAAGCTCATAGACAACTTTGACAGAAAGGATAAGATGTATTTCAGGGAATTGGTACGGTTGAGGCAACATGGTTTAGTAGAGGAATATGTTGAATTTTAGAGGGTTTTGGTCACGGTACCAGATGTTATGAAGTCGAGACTCATATTTTTTTTTACTGAGGGATTATCAAAGTCACTTTGAAGTTTGGTTAGAGCTTTTGAGCATACATCTTTACAAGATGCTATTCGAAGGGCTTTGAAATTGGAAGATCCAATACCAAGAACAAATTCTACCCCAACACCAATGGAGTAGCATTAGAAACCCTTCCATAAAGATACCTCTCAACCAATAGCATTACCCCCAAAACCAAACAAGGTTGAAGAAACTAAGAATGAGCTTCGGAGGAAGAAGTTGTGCTTTTCTTGTAGAGAGACATGGGAGCCAAGCCATAAATACTTGGGGAAGGGGCAAATACACTATATAGAGGTTCATCCTGAGATGGACTCAAAGACAACAGGAACCAAATCTAAGGCGACGATTAATGAGATAAGAGTATGAAAACAAAGAGGAAGAAATGAGGCACCCTTGCTACTCTTTCTGAAGCACCCAAGTACCATGCTCTAAGAGTTTGAGGAGTCTTGTAGGGTCACAAAGTGACAATGTTGATTGATAGTGGGGCCACCCATAATTTTATAGATGCAAATTTGGTTTCTAGGAAAGTTTTGGATATGGATGAGTTTAATGGGTTTAATTTTATGCTTGCAGACAGCCATATTATTCCTTGTAGGGGATGGATACAATAGCCCAACTTAATCAAGTCAAGGATAATTTCTACATTGTGGGATTGGGCAATATGGATATAGTCTTGGGCACACAATGGTTAAGGTCACTAGGTGAATTTACTCAAAACTACCAAACCATAGAGTTCAAATTCAAGGCAGATGGGAAGGTGATGATACTCCAAGGTATTTGAATGGGGCCCCAAACATGGCTGAAATGAGAAGAATGGAGATGTGTGTCCAAGAAAACCAAGCCACTTAATACATGGAGATAATCAAGGATTCCCTCCAAGGTAAGATACTCCATTATGGTAATGTTTGATCCATTTTGAATATATTCATTGTAGCACACCAAAAATGGCCACCATACGAGGCATCATCAAAAAGGGACCTTTTGAGGAAGAATCGTCATCCTAGCATGCTGTTTGGAATTTTGGAGACAAGAACCATAATACCTAGGTCCTTGTGGATGCCGTTTTCCATCTCAGTACTGCTGTTTTCTACATCCTCAGTTGTTTCCACCCCTTTGGGACAGCCACCAAGAAAAGATTGATTTCAAGGAAGGTGCAATTTCCACCTTTTGTCTTCAAAGAGGTATTTGAGATTAATGCAAGGAGGTTTCCAGCTATAGTATCCTTCTTATTCCTGAGAAAAGGAAGGCATGGGGACAGCCATGACAGAGTACTTCAGCTAGTTGAATCTTCTTTGGACAGCATTAGACCAACAAGCACGGAGAAAATTTCCAAGTTTGGGGAAGTGAGTTGGTGGTACTGTTGACAGTTTGTTTTAAAACATATTGTTAAATGTTTTTAGAGTAAATGTTTTATGAAAACAAAAAGGCAAAATGGAAAGTAAAAGAAATAAAAAGACTAAGTTGTTGGCCGCCAAAAGGAGAAGGGGAGTCTTCAATTTGCTCTCGTGAAGACTTACATAGCAGCAATTTAGGGTTTTAGCTTTGATTGTTTGAAGAAGTCCACAGATCTTTCAAAGCCATGGCATGAGAATAGCAGTTTGGTCGCCTTACTTTCTGCCCACGTTGTAGAGGAGATCTAAAGGATAGGGGCACATTGCATTTTATCTGAAGAAACCCTTCTTTGCTGGCTTTGAATTCATTCACGTTGCAGAGATTCTCAAGGTTTTGAGGGCATGTTGCAGAAGTAAGACACACAGCCTTGGTAAATGAAAATGGCACGTTGAAGAGATTTAAGAGGGGTTTTGACATGTTGCTCTCATCAAAAGAGTGTCAGACATGTTTTCCTTTACCCACGTTTCTAGACTTATACATTTGTCTTTCACCTTCTGCTAGTTTTCATTGTGTTATACTGAGTTTTATGAGAAAGATAAACCCTGTAAAGTCATTGTTCTCTATTAAGCTTTAATACAGTGAGTGTGTTGTAAAAACTTGTGAAACCTTTGACTATGAAGGTCAGTGAATAGGGGTTTTAAATGGCAGTCCTATATCAGGATATAACAAATAAGAAGAAGGTTAGGAAAACCTTGGCAGTAGAAATAATGGGACTAGGTCAAAAGCAACAGCACTGTGACAAATATTTCAAGGGGTTAAGGAAGAATGTCAAATTTTCATGACAATGGGGCAAACACACTACTACATTTAGCCATCATTAAAGTTTCATTAGAGATGATAAACTCACTGCTGTCCCGATCTCTATACACAACATTTTTGAATCTCAGACTAAGAACTCACACAACATGAAGAAGGCAGACTTTCATGGAATTTCCTAGTCATACAAAAGAGGAGCAGTTAGAAGTCAATGATATCTGTTTTGGAACAGACCATAATGAAAGAATGGTTTAGAATCGCCTAAATATGAAGCAAAAGGATTAGAGAGTCCTGCAAGTGAAGTTCATGACCATACCTGTGAAATTTATCACTGTGAATTTCATGACTGTGACTGTGAGGTTCATATATGACCGTGAGATAAGAGTGACAGTGTTTGGTGGCAAACTTGTAGAGGCATAGACTATACAGTATTTATTAAGGAGGAATACCAAAAAATCCAAAATGTACTGAGCAGGACTTAGGGAGGACTATCAGGACAGTCTGAAGAAAGTCTGTGAAAGAGCATGGCAATGCACAGTGATAAAGACCATAAAATAAAGTTCAGTCCACAGAGGATTAATGAAGAGTAAAAATCTGTGCAAAGGACAATGGCGTTGGCATGATACCTTTATGGTAATCATGTGGAGGAGGCCAGTTTATAATCAAAGGAGATGGTGCAGTCCTCTTATCCTCACTGTATGCAGATATGGTTGAAATAAACCATGAAATAATGACTGCAGGTTATTCTAAAAGATATGGAGTCCTTATTTGAAGGTTCTGAATACATGCTTAACCAAAGGTCATAAAGAGCAAAGAATAGGTGTTATGGATTTAACCTTATAGGGCAGATTCATGGAGTTGATCAACTATCAAGAAAAGGCAGGAAAAGTGTTGCTTCAAGTTGGAAGGTTTATTCTTCCATTAGATGTTGGACAACTGCAGTTTGATTATGCAACAATGCAACAGTTGCTGTTATGGTTTCCCATGCTGCAGGAGTAAAGATGGTTTTGATTGTTGACAGTTCATAAATTGACAAATCTAGAGAATAACATTTCAATAGACTGCCAAATAAGTTTAGGACAGTCATGCATATAATAGTCTTAAGGGCACTGTTATGGTAAGTAAGTCATGTGGAAGGCAAAATTCATGCACTGGGATGGAATTGTAGATGGTAGAGTTCGAGGGTTAAATGAAGACATTGTTGGTAAAGGAAAACTCTAGGCATGCTGAAGCATAGTTTGCACTTTGATATACCACAGAAATGTGGGATTGTTTACACCTCCATATGCTTCATTTTGAGGTTTACTTGTCTTCATTACAGACTTCTAAGGTGGATTACAGCCATGATGATCTCATAAAACTGCTAAAGAGAGGGAAGATGCAAGATATGGAAAGGACGGTACCTCACACATGGCAGTCACTGTATTACAGTTAATAATGGAAAGTGGCCTAAATGATAGTGTTTGGGATAATTAAAGGTGCAGTTAGGATCATGAAGAGACAGTCCAAGGGTAAACAACAATTGCATTAGAGAGATTGTGCATAGCTCCAAAGTTCCTAATGATTAGACACCAAAAAGGAGGCGGTCACTATCTTTAACCCTAGATGGCAGCTCATTAAAATCAAAGGGACAGTCATCCATCTGAGGGCAGTTAATGTTGTTATGAATGAGCAAGGATAGGAGTCACCTAAAGTTAGAAATGAGATCAAATGAAGGCAATAAGATGACAGTGGCATCAAGAAGGATGTCCACGGTAATCACAAATAGGACATTCAACCATGGACCACCACTTCAAGGGGCAGTCAATAGTTTTGAAGTAATTTCAAAGAGGTAGAAAAGCAGAGGGTGTATGAACAATCCTTTAATCTCATGTCAAAGGCAGTCCACAATGAGCAACTCCTCAAAGGAATTATGAATAAAGGTGATAGTAAAGTGTGCAGTGCTATTACAGAGAAATGACAACCTACAGGTTGAATAAGGACAAAAGGAGACAGTGGTATCTTTTGACATGATAACAACCTTTGAGAGTTTCTATGGGCAGTCACTCAAACTAAGATGGCAGTCTGTGGTGTCTGGATTTATGACTGGTTAAGGTAAACAAATGCCAACACAAAGGACAGCATAAAGTAAACAAGAGAAACCAATAGAGGACTGTCACATTGGGACATTTCAATGAAGAGAAACCAGAGAGAACTCCTATTCAACCTCATTACCCTATAGGGTGCAAGTATAAAAGCCAAATGCACAGTGACAGGACAGTGATACAAGCTTGAAGGTCTTTTTGTTCATTATGAGATTGTGAAAGCACAAGAGGGCAGATTGCATGAGCATAGAGACAGTCCATTAGAAGCAATCTAAGACTAGGGCAATGATCAGTTCAAGACAATAGCTTGGTGTCTAAATAAAGGCCAAGAACGCTCTGTGAAGGGTCAATGTTAAGGGCTGTAGTTAAGGAAAAGAGGTGATAATAGTCCTAAAGGTAGTCACAAGTTACAACAGCATGACAAAAGCACAGTACAGTGACAGTACAAAGCACAGCGGCAGCTTATGAACTAGAACAAGTTGGGAATCCTCTTATGTTAGACCAAAATCAAATTTCAAGGATCAGTATATGAATTACTTGTTGAACTTAGACTTTGCTGTGCTAGGGAAGACTGAGGATGTAAACTTCAAGGATTAGTTTGTATTACCAGAGGACAGTTTATAAGAACATGTCACAGTTATGTGAATATTGTGCATAAAACAGGATCTCTATAGGGATGACAGTGTGATCTTGAACTAGGATACTGAGCTCCATGGGACAGTCATGAGCAGTGAAGAAAATACACAAGGTGACAGAGGATATTGCATAAGATAAGGCAGTTGTGATACCATCTTCTTACCACCCTGCACATGAACATAAAGATGGCAATCCTTATTTTTCAAAGGCTTTATCTATGGTAGAATGTGAGGGCACTTGCAAACTATGGTGCACAAGTATATACAAGGGAAAGGGGATGATTCCAAATGATGACTTGGAGTTCCAAATTAAGCAAATTTCTTTCTCTACACCTTAAGGAGTCCTATTTCCCCTCAAGACTCATTCAAAAAACACGCCCTATTATCTTGAAAAGAGCAGTTAAGGCAGTTTGAGGGAGTAAAGAGTAGTTAAGGGGAGGATAAGGTCAAGAGAGTGACATGGACAGAAGTTGATAGCATATAGGAGTTGATTAAGGAACTTCTTTGATGGGAAAAGTCTAAAGACCAGCAGAATTATCTTTTCTTCTACGCCACTTTAAAGCTGTTATAGAGTCAAAGAAAGAAAAAGCAGTGTTCAAGCACCTAGGTGGGGATGAAATATTCAACTCAAGAAGAAGTGGCCATTTTTTTTAACCTTTAAGATGCTGTCCTACATTCTCTCCAACGTAGGATGGCCAAAAAGCAAGCTAGGCTCATTGTTAGTTAATTCTTGCATTTTTCTGCTGTAGGTCGTAACTTTTATGAGTTCTTCCAGCAAAACATTGTACTGTAACTCCAAAAAGCAGTCATATTGTGACTGAAAAAAGCAATGTAATTTCATATTTTCAAGCAAGTAGAAGCATATTTTAGACATGTGCAAGCTGCAAGGACACCTTTCTTTTAATAAAGTTCAGTGATTTTGCCTTCTCAATGGCTGTCTTATTGTGTGCAACTAATGATTGATGTGTATTTCTGTGTTTTATGTTTAAATACTCAAATATACTGTCTCATTTCCAGCACCTTTAGGCAGAAAATGTACATTTCATGCAGGTCATAGGTTATGTTGTTAAGGTTTAAACTCTTTACTTGTGAAAACATCTGGTTTTCCTTCTAGAGGTTATAAACATATCAAACTTTCTTATGAAACACTTATGCTTGAGCATTTGAACATGTGAGTTGTGTGAACATAAGCTGAATGGACAAAAGTTTGTGAGTCAAAAGCAGCAGAAGCAAGTTGTAAACATTTTGGTGCATCACCCTCATAGCTAGTTTCATTTGTATGCCATCTTTCTACCCTTTTCATCAGTAGCTGCAATAGCTTAAGTTAGGATAGGTGAGTACCAAGGGAACCAGCCCTCTCTGGAGGTTTTTTCCATCATGCATGACCCACAAACCTGGAAAGATCCCATGTTTCATCAGTAGGCTGAGTTTTGCAACTCAGTAAGGGTGCACTATTTGGTGATAACAGGTACCACATGTGGAGAACACTTAGTACACATTCCAACATTGTTGGCAGCATCAAAGATGAAATTTGGGGTAATATTTGACTGCTGCAATCACTTATCTACACACATATAGTCTAACTTAAGCCACTTTCCAAAGAGGACGCATGGGATATTACAATCTGCAATTGTGAATTTCCAGGTAAACATCATAACAGTGATCCGGAAGTGGTATTTGCACATGATGCTGAAGCTTGTGTGTATAATGGTGAGGTCATTCAGAAGTTAGAGTCAATGGGGCAGCCAGGGTTAGTGAGTATTATTGCTAGAGAGGATAGTTTATTTTTCATTGTTGAATTTACAGGAGCAGTGCCCAGGATTGATGAGCATCACCCCATGCCACACTACCTTGACGTTAAGTGGGTAGTGTTTCTGGAATTGACATTGCTTGAGGACAAACAGTATTTGGGGTGGGAGGACTGTCATGTCCCCTCCGCTGGGATAAAATGAAAAATATTATTGCTTTTTTAACAATATATTAATAATATAATTATATTATAATAATAACAATATTAATATTATTATTAATAAATAAATAATAAGAAAATTAAAAAAAATAAAACAAAAGATTTTCAAATTCAACATGTTGGTTGGCACCTTAAGAGAGTTCATTTTCCAATAAGGTCAGCTCCATTTGGATTATTTCCAAATCGGTATAAAAGGGCACTCAAGATTTCATTCTAGGGAAGAATTTTCTGAATGTTTGAATTTCCAAGTATACTGTGATTGCTGGGACGAAAACCACCGTAGTCATACATAAAGGTACTTGGACGAAAACCTGAATACCTTTCCCTTGATAAAATCCACATCAGGGTTTGCAATCAAGCTTTCATTCTTGAGCATTTATCAATTTTCAGGTTTTACTAAGTCAGTTGGTGGATGGTATATCTGGTCTTCATAGGGCTACATCATCGCCTGAACTGCTGCAAACATATCCATCACTGTTATATCACTGTGAGCTGTAGTGTGCAGGTCTAAATTTTTTTAAAGCATCCTGATGAGACTGGTTAGTGCAGCAAGGAAAAACCCTAGGGACATAACAGAACTGAAGATGACCTGATTAAAAGGTGATACAGTTGTTTATGCCATACAGGTCTGGTTGATTGGTTGAGTATTGACACTAAATAAAACCCAAGATCTCTTCAACAAAACTCTCAGATATTTAATATTTATCCTTTTACCATGGATTTTTTGTTTCAACATTGGATAAAAAAAAAGTAGACACGTCGAGAGAGTAACCACACTAAACCAAGAAGCTCGTGACATGGCAGCTTGCTTCTAAATTCCTCAGATTCCTAACTAATTTGATGTCGACAAACAACTCACAGCAACAATCCGTAACAAAACAGTGAATAGTGAAAAGTGGGGACATTCATAAGAACATGACCCAGTTTTAAATATTCCCACCACAATAAGGTGGTCTGTAACTCCAGACACGTCATGAGGTTGTGGTCTAGAAATAACTAAGTGCATTGCTGTTTGACCAATGTTTACAAATATTAAGAGTGTGCTTCAAGATTATCCCACATCATCACCCAGTATTTACTAAGCAAAAATAGTTTGGATATCACTAGGCCTTTTTAGTCAGATCTATTTCTAATTCTTTATTTGGGATTGATTTTAATCTTCCATTTTGTAATTCATTTTTGAGATTTAAAACAAAGAACATCATTAAAATTATCATGAGCAGAACAAAAAAGAATTCTTAGAGCACTTATGAGTTCTTAGAACACACCAGCTCTTGCCCATTGAAGATCACTGTAGTTAGCATTCTTGGTAAACGGGAACCAGAAAATCAGTAAAAGAAATTTAACTTAGCATGGCAAGGATAGATGGTGACAGTATTTAGTAATGAACTCTTAATGCCCATTAGTTTCAATCTCCTGGTGAATGGAAGCCTTTGGAACTGCAAAAAGATAATCATTGGAAGCCTGCATACCAAAGCACAAGGCAGAAGATGATAAAAGTAGAACCCTAATATCATATTCACATGCAAGCCCAGAAATCTAGTTTTGGTTACAGAAAACTATAGGGCTACTGATGTCTTATGTTCTAGTGGATTTAAATTAGGCATATTATTTCCTGTCCTCCTCAGTTCTCTGCAATTGAACTCGTGGGTTTTATAGAAACCGATTCGATATAATTCATATGAAAACAAGGAAGCCGAATGTATTGTACTCGCAAAAGATAACTAAAACTACATTTAGCAGACAACATGGAATGCAAAGTAAAGGAATAACTCACCTTGAATCTTAGAAGAATTGAACCTTTTCAAAGAATGCCTAGCAGAGATCCCGCTGGATAACATGTTAGATCCTTTTGAAGTACATGGCAAGAATGCCTGCCCACATGCTCCTAATCCTGCCATCGCCTTTTTTCAAGAAATCCTTCAAACGCATAAATGAACAAAAGTATTCCGGAGTGGTCTCAACGGTCTTCGAAGCTTTAATTACGCAGTATATGCATTCCGATTTGTTGTAACTAATAATTCAATCTCCCGCACATGTAAGAGGTATTGACTAAGAGGTATCAGCAATGAGCATATTATGTTAAAAAATATGAAATATAAAAGAAATGTAAGTTTTTTACGCCTTCTCGGACCGGTTCACTTTGCAGATCCACGGTTCGCAACGTCTGAGAACCGTGCAATGTTTGGTCGATGTTGCATTATACCGTCGCCGTGTTTTTATTCTCGCCTGTTTTTTCGTTGCCGTGTTTTCCACTCTCCGCTCGTTTATTTGCTCGCCTCCGGACTGAATGCGTTTCCGCTACACCTGCATTTCACTGTTTCCTTGCAAACCCGCGATTTTTTTTAGTTTATATGCGATTGCATTATTAAGAATATAAACACGGATATTTTATAACATAGTATGGAATTAAAAAGATATCCACATTACATTATGTAATGAAATGCTCACGATTATATCAAAATTAAAATATTTTTTGAGATTAACATTGCACACCTATCTCTTGGAATCAACCATGTTTTAACATTTACATATATTTATTATTTGATTATATATTTAGATTTTATAAAATTTATATTATAATTATAGTTATTATATTTTATAATTTATTTTATTATTTTAGATTTATAATATTAAATATAATTATATTATATAATTTTGTGTATTATTTTAAAAACTATTGAACATTAATTATATATTATATTATATTTATATGTAATAATTTCTATTATAAAATATAATATAATTATACGTATCATTATAATATTATTTTAAAAAAGAATTTACATTATATAAAAATATAGAATGACACAATATATTGAGTATTGGGTTTTTCATTTTTTGATTGTTCTAAACAAAGAAAAAATGTTTAGACATTATGATTTTAATATTTTTATTAAGAGTTCTATGAATCCAAATAATATTTTATATAATATTATTATTTTATAAAATATTTTATATAATGTAAATTCATTTTTTAAATAATATTATAGTTATATATTATATTTTGTAATAGAAATTATTAGATATAAATATAATATAATATATAATAATGCATAGTATTCTTTTAAATAATACACATTAAATTATATATAATATTATTGTATTTAATATTATATAAAAGATTTTATAAAATATAAACTGTATCATTATTATATATTATATTTATATAATGTAAATTACTAAATTAATTATTTAAATAATATTATAGTTATATTTATTATTACATATTAAATTGTATAATATAAATTAACTCTCTCTCTTAACATCTCTCTCTCTCTCTCTCTCTCTCTCTCTCTCTCTCCACCATAACTTAATAAACTAACTTCTAAAGCACCAAACCATGAACAACTTCATCTGAAGAAGGATACACACTATCAACACCCATCCAGATCTGCAAGACTTGAAACCACTTTGCGAGAAATGTGGAGCAATAACATTTCTCTCAAACACCTCTGCAATATACAGTTCACACACTGGTGAACACAAGTTCCTCTGCACAGCGAATCCAACACACCAAATTTTGTATGCAACACCTTTGAACACCTCTGATCAACATATTTGAACCACACAAATAGATCTCCAACCCAGAAGAACTGCGAAACAAAACCAGAACACTACTTTGCAATACAAAACACACTGGAACCCACTATTTCCTTTTTTTATTCATTTTTCTAAAAAGCACTTTGAAACCAAGCACTAGAAACATAGCATCGACATCTTCAGAACTTCCTCATCACCACCAAGCCAACTATAACATAACAATTCAACCATACATCCATAAATAGAAGCTTATCAAATCAACACTAGAGGTTGGCACTAGTAGCTTACTAATGACAATGTAATGCAACCAATCAAATCATCATCAGAGACAACACCAACTCAATACCAACTACACATCCTTGCAACAAAATCCTTATACAGTTTACATCAATGACAACACCAAAGCTTATTGACATCAATGACAACACCAACTACACATACTTGTAACACTTTATCTCTCCCTCTATCTCTATCCATATCTCTCTACCCCTATATCTCTCCCTCTCTCTACCTCTATATATCACTTCCTATCTCTATATTTATATTTCTATCTCTCCCTCTCGCATTTTCATTCTCCATATATTTATCTCTTTTATCTCTATATATTCCTCTCCTCGCCATATCCCTCTCCTTCTCCATCTCCATCTCCATCTCCATCTCCATCTCTATCTTCCTCACTCTTACTCCCTCTATCTCTCCCTTTTTATGTTCATATCTCTTCCTCTCTCTCCCTCTTTCCTTATTGTGAACATAACATGAGCATGTTGGTAATGGAGCCCAATTATCTTCTTGATTCAAATTTTTTGTTTCAATCATATTTGGATCAATATAAGTGGATGCATAGTTGATTTGAAGCTATCACTTCTCCATTGAGACCTTTGTTGCACAAACATCATTTGTTAATTAGCTTACCAATTGACCTCATGTACTATACAAATGTATGCAAAAGAGCTTAACATGCCTTTAATGAACTCCACAATTATTTTAGAACGGTTTTGAAATTTATAGAAAGATCGAACATTATAGTGAAGGGAAAGAGGGGCCCTTGTGCATGGAAAAAGAAGCCAACTGGAATGATTTCATGACACTCTTTCAACAATAAAATATATATTTATTTTTATTTTTAACATAATATAATTTATAATTATTATTATTATATATAATATTTATGTAATGTAAATTATATTAATGAGAATGAAAAATTACATAAGCGGCTAGCCATGGCTAGCATGCAAAAAATGCATCCACAAACACTTCAACAACCATACACCCTACTCGTTTCTAATGCCTTCATCAGAAAAAACAACTCAACTGCTAAGGATGGCAGATTTTGTACAATTTAAGTTGCAATTTTAACACCAGATTTGGTGTGAGATCACAATTGCATTCTAATCTAGCTTAACTCTATCTTGAAGATTTTCTTTTTCTTGTTTTGTACTTCTTGCCACTCCTCCCCATCCTCATTGTTATGCAATTTTAAGGAACCATTAATTTGAACTGTTGCCTGTGAAATACTCTCACCACCTCATATGGGTGAGCACTTGTCACTCACTAAAGATTTTGAAGGAGATGGCAATTGAATCCAATGTCACTAGTTGTGCATTGGCCTTTGGTAGATTTAAATTGTTTGAGAATGATCGTTGAGGAAACTTTTAGGCCAGTTTCAACTCTAAAAATGCCTGTTAGCTTGAGAATCATTGCCTTTCCCAGCCACATCAATTGGGGAAGATTCATCCCTCTGGGAAGAATTCGGTTCTTCATCCTTCACCTTTGAAGGAGCTTTAATTAAGTAATGATGCGGAAGGGAATCCGACCACCAAGATTATTGTTCTAATTTTTTTATGTTTATGGAGCATGAATTGGTCATGTGACTTGCTTCAAAGCATTTCCTGTATCAAAAAGGTGAGCCTTTGTAATCCAAAAGTTGAGTCCAACTATGATATGCAAACTTCAAGGTGATGTTGGCAAGTAGTTGCCTTGTGACATCATTGTTTGGACAAGGATGCAGACAAATATTGTGTGGTTGAAATTGAGAGTTTTTGAATTAGCAGTCAGGAAGCAACCCAGTGAATCACCAATCACCTAAAAGCAATCTACAAAGCAAAACTGTAATGAAATATTTGGCAGGTGGGCCCAAATAGGTTTAACGGAGAAGGATTTAGTAGTTGGATTAAAATCAAGGAACCATAGTTTGAGAAGGAGCATATTTTGTCCCCAACACCATTTCTCAAGTAGAATGGTGTCCCTATCCTATCTGCAATCAAACACCATAATAAAAAAAATCCTTGTGCACAAGGGTAGACTTTATATTACCTTTGAGTATGGGTTGTCATATCGATGAAACCCAATCATACAAATTTGGTAATTTTAGCCAAAAAGAGTTGAACTAGATGATCAATCTATTGAAAGTGAAAAACTTCTCCCCTTCAACAACCTCCTTCTTGAGCTTCTAAAAAAAAATTGGAATAGGAGAGGAGTGCTCAAGAGGGAGCACTCTGATAAGGGTTATTGGACAACTCAAAGAGTCTCCATGCATATCAAAAGTCGAGTTGCCCCTCAATGGTCAAGCATCCCATACTATTGATTTGAATTTATTTTCCTAATTTGATCCAGCAGTAACATTCCTAAAGGAGGGACCAATCCCAAATTTTAATTTCACCAAACCATAAGACCCAACCACAAGATGGGTTTTCATCATCAGAAATTGAATTATGTAGCGCCAAGGAATTGTTTGTGCACAAATTGCCTGGAGCCCTAGCCAAATTAGGGCACATCCATGGTGGTGACTTGGATCCTAGCTCCACATTGTCTAGAGCAAGTGACAGATTCCCATCACAGGCAAGAAGATGTGGTGTGGCAGAAGCAATTTCACCCTCAACATAGGGTCGAGCAGGATGCAGCACTAGAGAGGAAGCAAAAATAACAAAGGTGACAACAGGCAACATTCTTTCCCATTATGTAATGTAAATTATTATAATTCATACTTTGTGCTACTTTTTACAAATATTATTTTATTATTAGTTCATGTCGCAAGCAAAAAACTTATGCATCCATTCAATACAATTATTTTGCCTGACATTGACAATCCCACCAATGAAAAGCTAGAATTAAAAAGTTGACCACCAATTCTATGTAGTCTATATTAAATTCTTTGTTTTTCAAATAATTAAAATATGCTTTATCTTTTTTTTCTATTGGTTGGTTTTGTGAATAGTCACTACAAAAATCAAGATTTTTTTTAATGCATTTAATTTATTTGAGTACAAATTTGAAGCCTACTAATTACATGAATGACATATGCACTATTCATTGACATCATAATAACCTAAACATTTCATTCGTGCTAAATTTGTGAAAGGTTATTAAATTAAGGAATTGCAAATAAAAAAGTTGTTGTTTTCTATGCTATAATAAAGCTTACAATCAAATTTATTGTTAACAGTAAATGAAAATAGTAAAATTTATCTATTAACATTAAATATTATGGTGACATCTTCCAAATTGACTGTAAAGAATAAATGTTATAGTAAGATTGATCTACTCATATTAAATATAATAGTTGCATTTTGCATACTTTATTTCATACATGCCAATTTTGTCAATGGTAAATAAATAAGGGTGATCCCACTATAGTGGTTTACAATTTTTGGCCAAACTGGACATTGAAATAATTTTTTTTAACTAAATCTTCACTTTCGGGCACCTATAGCGACTAAACTGTGAGGAATTTGAAGATGATGCAAACTAGAGTTTCATGACATTTTGTCTGTAGATTCTAAAAAAAAAAATCAAAATTTTTGGAATCAGATTGCACTTTTTTTTCCATCTCCCTTGAAAACTAGTTTTTTTCATAAAACAACATTTTAAAAAAGTGACGCTCACCGTCTAATGCATAACTTTTTTTCCATGAAGGATAAAATTATAATTCTTTTAAATTTAGATTTGTAACTCCGATACCTAGTGCTTCCACTTGGTTAGATAGTTTTTTATTGAATATTTTTTCTTTAATCAAGTTTCAAAGTCAAACCAATTACAATACAGACATAGCACGACCATATAACGCGTAAATTTTTTTGTATATATCAAAATTCAATATTTTTTTTTGTTGGATCAAGGACTTCAATATCTGGTGCACTCATATTTTTCAAAAAAAAATTGATAATCTGTTATTTTTCCACATATGCAGAACAAAGAGCTTCATTTTCGGTGAAAAACCTATGTTTAATAAAACTAAAAAACAAATATATAATAAAACCAAAACATATTAAAATTATATTCGTTGGATAACTCGTTCTGAGAACTACCTAATTCCAGTTGAGTTTGTGAAGTCTCTGCCATTTTCATGTTCAAACCAAGCTCCGAAGTGCAAAAATTTAGGTTTTTTTTGTGAATTTTGTCAAACATCAGGGAAATGGAGGGTTCGCCCGAACCAGGGGGGTTTGAGCGAACCCAACTCAAACCCAAGTTCGACCGAACCCCCTTCCCAAAAGGGTTTTTCATTCAAATTTTTTCTGTACATGCAATTAATGGGTTCGCTCAAACACTAGTTCAAGCGAACCCTTTTTTGGTTCATTCGAATCATCTAGTTCATTCGAAACCCCAAAAGGTAAAATTTTGCCATGGGATCATTTTTTTCAAGTTTTCCTTCCTCATTCAAATTGTAAACCACTTTTGTGGGTTTACCCATAAATGAATGTACAAGCATTTATTTTAACATTGAGTGGTAGACAAAAAGAGAGTAAGTGTAGTAAAAATTTGCATCGGAAAAGACATGGAGGCCAAAAAATCTTTAACTATGTAGAAAAATCTACCAAAATCTTATATCGTGTGGATGGAATGATGAAATGAAATAAATATTACATTTTGTGTTAGACAATAATTGAAGATTACAATTTGGACAGCTCGTAAACTACAAAAATAGGATGAAGATGTATTGCAAGGTCTCAAAATTGTAGTTCGAGAGAGACTAAAGAAGTTTTCCAAGTTTTGGAAAGGTTGGACAACATTCTTAAAAAATAGAATGTGTCATTCTGAAAGCACTGAAGGCGCCATTATGAAAGCTTTAAATCTACATTTTGATTGTAGAAGGTCTAATATTCTACCTTCATTCTGAAAGCACCGGTGCCATTCTAAAAGCACTAAAAGCATTGAAGAACATTCTGACTGTAGAAGGTCTAATCTTCTATCTTCATTCTGAAACGACTGAAAAGCATTGGTCTAGTCTAATCTTCTATCTTCATTTTGAAAGCACTAAAAAGCATTGGTCGAATCTTATGTGTTTTGCATGTGATTCATTGTCTATAATTTTGTAGTGTGTTCTTTCTTTAGATCAAAATTGTTTTAACTAAAGAAAAAAAAATAGATTTTGAAATGAATAAGAAAGCAAGGTGACATTTTTTTGTGCATTTTGCAATTGAAACATATATTTGATTTTTTTGCAAAAAATCACAAAGCAAATTATTGGTTATGGTGAAAGAGAAAATATGTAACAAGTCCAACAAAATGTATGACAGATTAGGTAAGGATGTATCAAATATTATTTTATTTGTCTTTCTATGTAACTTGTCCTAATTATCTTGCTAAATCGGAGATTTCTTTTCATAATTTACAGCTTCAGCAGTTCACAGGAGCAGTTACACTTGAAAGTTGTCCAAACATAGGACAAACGAATTATAAATCATTACATTGTTGATAAATAGGTATCTATAAATTTTAGACTAACACTATGTCCACCTTGTTATATGTGTGTTATTTTTCAAATATTGAAAATGAACTTTGTTAGATGAGTGTTCAAAATGAAGTTTCTTAGATGACTGTTCATGTCAGGAGCTTTCGGATTGTAGACAATAACTTTTGGATTGTACACAATAATTGGGCAATCAACTGTTGCTAATAGTTTAAGCTTGTATCATGTCTTATTTTGTTTGATTTCTTATGTTAGGTGTTTGCTAATGCAAGAATTTTCATGCAACTTTATAGGTTTACAAGTTTGGAGGAGTAGTTAATATTTAGGGAGTTGCAGGCATACAATATATAGATTATAAGTTTGTGCTCTTTCGATAAATAGGTAAGTGTCAAAGACTTTGCATTTATATTTAAAGAAGAGTTTGTATCCTCGCTTTTTTCCTTTAAAAAAGTATTCAAGTGTTGCTAGATATCTTGTTTCACAAAGATGCTTCATCATAAGAAGTAAAATATTACTTTTGGTCATTAAAAAGGCTATAATTAAGCCTGCACTGCTTGGTCAATGAGTTGCATTAAGATAAAATAACAAAGTGGTCCCACTTAACTTGTTTAGAAAATATGCTTTATCATAAGTGTTAGAATGAAACTTAAGATGCAAACTCATCATACTTCTTCATCCATTTGTGGTGATGAACAACTTTAGTAGGCATCTACGAGGGATACTTTAAACTCTTAAGTGTAAGAATAAATATTGTAACTCAAGTGCATTTGTTGACTTCTTCAACCATATGTTGAGATAAATGGCTATAATTGGTTTTAACAAAGGAGACTTTATAGAATGTTAGGTCCCATTAACATTCCTTTCATGTTAATAATAAAGTTTCATTAAGTTTGGGAAAAACTTTTAGTACTATAAGCAACTGTTGTCTATATCATGAGCTATTGGTATGGACCTACAATGACATTATTGTTTCAATACAAGGGTTTTACATAAGTAGGTATTTTGTTGGCTATTATTTCCAACTTGGTCACAGGAACATAGAGCATGGAATAACCATCTAGCTATAGTTTAAGAGTCTTTTAGTAGGGTCAACATGTAACCAAATCTAGCTAGACTTAAAGCATCTTTAAGTAGGGTCAACATGGAAGAACCTGATCCAGCTAGAATTAAGAATCTTTTCCAGTAAGGTCAAGACTGAAGACCTACTGGAACAAATTAATCTATGCATAATTTAATTTATACACTTAAACTAGTTCAATTGCAAAAATTCAAAAATATGATTTTGGATCAATCTCAAAAATTCAGAAACTACTATTAAGCTCAACTATGAAATTCAACTATCTATTTAATAAGATAATCATCTAATTATTGATATAGAGCCCCATAGTAGAAGAGAAGACAAATCAAACAAACCTATTAGTAGCTCAACCAAATCTTTGAAGCCTAGTAGCACCCAAATTGCTATAAGAAGACCCATTAATATTTATTTTTAGAAAGCTAGAGTGACATGACTTTTTCACTTTTGTAGAAGCCCTCAAGGTAGAGTAGGAACAATAAGAGGAAACACCATAAATATGAAGCTCAACACTTTATGAAATAAGAAATATGTTCAACCTTATATCACTTCATATCAATTGTCTCCTTAATAAAATTCATAGTCATCAAATAGATTTGTAAGATTAAACTATGATGATCTTAAAAATTCCAATGATTTAATTCAAGAAAAAATTACTAGAGGATAAAAATAAGCCAAAGATCTAGTCCACCTTAAGAGTGTTGGTGAAAGAGGGTGGTTGACCCTTGTTAGTCTACAACTCAAACAAGGAGGCAACATGGATACCAAGTCAATTCAAGATCTACTACCATTTCCCCCAACCACCAAGAGTGAATGAACATTGGAAGAAAATGAGAGCACAAAACTCTTCATTAGTAATAAATAAAACACATTTAGAAGGGAGCAATTTATTAAATGTGCACATTTTCCATTATGCATACATTTCCTCCAACCTATTGTTGATGGGTGTTTTGCACACTTTCTCAACATAGGAAGTACATGAATGCACTACCTCTCTTGAAAGGAGACTTCCAACAACAAGTTATTGAAAGTCACCCCAAGGTCTCTCGGGTGTCAAGTCTTGACAGTGCTTGGAATTCCTTAGTTGATGTTTGATGTGATTTTGCTGGTAATCACAGGGCAAAATTACATAGATGGATGCGAAGTGGATCTTAAATTCTAAAGTTTCTAAGATGGAAGTAAAGGTGCACGTTGTTGTAGGTTCAAATAGCAATCTAAAACTTCAGTATTTTCTTAAGTTTTGGCTTTACAATGTGCAATGGACCTTACCACAAATTATTTTCTAAAAAAAAAAAAAGAGCAGGGAAGAGGGAAGGTTCCTAGATCTACAAATAACTATGAACAATGATCATAGAGATTCTACTATGGATAGCTTCCTTCAAACAAAATTTCACTTAACTAAAAATAATCACAGTCTCATGAAACTTTGTGTTATCTTCTAAGATCTGTAGATTTTTCACCATTCATCCACCATATATATGCATGAATAAAGATGAAGATTTAGAGCAGCTTAAAGTTTCAGCCCAAACTAAATTTACAAGACCATTTACTAGCAGCAAATGGAAAAAGTATGGACTGGAAGGTATCAACACAACAAAAATTTCTACAATCACAAAACAATATTACCAAAATCTATCTAAGCAATTTAAAGCTAACTAAAGCAACAATGAAATCTAACTAAAACATCCAATAATGGGAGATTGAATCATGAAACATGTAGAGAAACTCAGAAAATGCACCAAATCAATGTATTTTCATTAGAAATTTCTACAGCATGTCATTACAACAACTCAACTCTCTCTTGAAAATGAGAGGAGACCCCCTATTTATAATGTCCAAAAAGTAGAACAAATGGCCAGGATTTAATCTCATTGTGTGGCCAAGATTCACTACAACTTGGGGTTCTACCTACCCCCCAATATATTACAATTTAAAACACAGCCTTGTCTTTATCCCTATTTTGTCCTCTAGTGACAACACTATAGCAATTTTTTCTTTTTGTTGATTCCCTTTTTGTTGTAGCTACTCTATCAAGAATTCTTCATTAATAATAGGGTTTCCTTCCTACTTCTTCAAGGATGCATACTCCATGAACTTCAGAATTACCGATTGTAGCTTGTCAACCTCCAAAATCTTGGATCATAGCTAGCAATTGATAACTCCATTCCTTGGAGTTATCTGCAAGCCTTTCCTAGTCTTCATCATACTTGGCAGTGTGGTCCCTGAACAGTTTTGACTGGGTGAAGACGTGGGTTGAAAAACTCATGAAATCCATGGTTATTTCTGTTGACATCCTGTCCTCCATCCTTTTTTGAAAGTGAGGCTTTATTTTCTCCGGATCTATTTGTACGATAGGCATCTCATAGCCCATCATTAACTTTAGGTACCGGGCACAATCCACTTTGATCTCTTTGACCCATTCAATATCTGGATCCACTTTATCAAGCAATTGCTCCAACCTTTCTTGATTGTTCTCAAAGTCCTACTTCCATACATCCATGAACCAATGATCGACCTCCTTGAACGCGAGTTCCTTTTCCCATGTGGCACTTGGTAGTCAGAGGATAGCCTCGATCTTTGGGTAGGTGGACCTATACATTGCAGGGAATTCAATGCAAAGTTTCTTCGTACTCTCAAAAGACTGCTAGAGATCCAAGAATTTGTTTGTTGTTCCAATAGCATGGCTAATGCTCGTGTTTCTGACATATAAGACCTACTGGAACCAGCTTTCCATAGTCTTGTCCAAGTTCTTTCTCTTTTCCAGCTTATCAATTTTCTCTTTTGACAACAGTTGTGGCAGAGCCGTGGACGTGGTAGGCATTTCTTCTGTTGAGGACAATTTCTGAATGTACGTTGTTAGATCAACTACCTGTGCCTTAAGCTCTTCCTTTGAAACTTTGTCTTGTTGTATAAGATGCACCATGGTAGCGATGAACTCTTGGAGATGTTCCACTTTCTGATCCCTTGTAGCCATCCCCAAGTCAATAGTATTATAACTTACCCCCTCTTCCCCTACTATGGGCGTAGCCACCTAGACGGTCCTAGATCTAGAAACATCCATTGTTACTTTGGATCTGACCTTGGGCTTCTTTTCCTTTTTGGTAGTAATTTGTGATCTAGCTAGGATAGCCTTTAGTTTCGTTCTCGGACTGCTTGGGGCAGGAGCCTTCTTTACAAGTTGTTTTTCTAGCCATTCAAGCATTTGAGCCTTTTCTCTAGGTGACTCATGATCACCTTCTTCTTCACCCTTTCTAATTTCAATCTCCTCCTTTGGAGCCTCTTCTTCTACCTTTGTATCTTCCTTGTCCTCATCAGAATCCTAGGTGAACGTTATGCGTCTGATTGGGGACTTGGTGGGCAGGCACTCTTTGGGACTTTCTTCTCTCTTAGCCTCCCCTTCCCTTCTGTCATCATGCTCATGCTCATGTCCATGCTCGTTAAGCTTTTCAATTTTGAGGCTTTTGGTAGTCTGACCATCACCCTTAGGTTTTTCTTCCTTTGCACTCTCTTCTTCTTTATGAGGAGCTGACACATCCTCCTATTGTTCCCTTGCAGGAAATTCCACATTTTTTGTTGTCCTATCACCTTCTTGGCCTTCTTCTCTGGGAGGACTCCTTTCTACTTCTTCCCCAATGTCTTTCAATTGTCAGGCCATTTCCTCCTCGAGATCATCATCAAATGTTTGTACGATTTCAGTATTGGGATCTCTTTCGTCACCACTCTCGAACGATCATGTTTCTTCCTCCTCATAAATCACCCTGTCAATTTGCCAGTGTTCATATTTTGGGTGTTTATGGTACTCATCTGCTTCCTCCTCTAATGCCTTTGTAGTCTCCATCTCCTGCTTCTCCCATTCCTCGGAGATTAACATTGTGGCTTCCATTGCCGGTGGTCCCATTGGAGGTTTCGAGGGTGGAGCACTAGCGAGGACCTACGTCAAGGTAGCTTGGATGGTGGGATCCAAAAATATTTGGGAAACTTCAGAGGGGGATTTTTGCATGTGTTGTGAGAAAGCCTTTGGCAATGTGAATGCGGGCATTGGTATTGTCGTTGCTGCCAGTGGAAGCTACGTAGTGGGCGACATGGAGGCAGAGGAAAGCAGAGAAGTTGAGGCAAAGGAAGAGTCAACCAATATCACATACCCAATTGGCAGAGAGGAGGCGAGGTGGACCGAGATGTCCACCACAGGCGAGGATGTGGCTATCATGGCTTGAGAAGTAGATGGGAGAGCAGCGGAAACATGGATAGCTGGAGGAGATTTTAGCTGATTTGTTTTCCCTTCTTCACCCTCATGAAGGGGATCCTCCTAAATTGCATGTCGTCCTGCAATGCTTCCCGTCCTTTTATGCCTCTTCGAGGGTGAACCCTCCGACTCTTTTCTTGAATACACCTTTGGGTCTGGCTACTACCCCGCCTCAGCCTCTTTTCTCTTCTTAGATCTCGCGAGCGGAGGAGATTTGGATGTCTCTCCGGTTGAGGTTGTAGCGACAACATCCTCTATAGAACTAGGCTCACTCTTGAGCCCTTCATATGTTAATATAACCCCTTGTTTTTTTAATCATGCTACCTGTCCATTGACCTATTCTTTAGTGTGAGCCTCGATGGGCTTAGTTATAGTATCAAGGTCATCGACCTCTTGCTCGTCCCAATCTATTGTTTGCAATGGAAAGTTAGTGACTGTAGTGTACCTGGGGTCCATGACGGTGCTTTCATCTTCTTTGACTTGATCAGGTATGGGAAAGATATTCACCCTTCTTACAAAATATGCAGTCATCTGCACATAATGCCTTGCACGTACCTCCTTATCATCTTAGCAATTTGCCTAGAAATCTTCTATGTTCAATGCAAATGGGTGTATCCTGGTCCTAGTGCCTTCCTTACATGCCCATATGGGTCTATCCATACGCGAGCAGTGTTCAAGCAAAAATGATATTCTACTGATTCCTTCTCTGAATTCCCAACACATTGGGAGGTTTGCAATTTGTACATTCCTCGACCAATAGTTAAGGGATAAGCGATCCCTACCAAATGTTTGTTGCTGAGAACTGAATGCACATGTTATAGCTATCAAGAGAGCTCTAACAGTATAATCCGGTCATTCGGGTACTGAGGCAGCTTATTCGACCTTTCTGTGTAACCCTAGGCACAAATGTATGTAAACTTGGGGTACAGGATGAACAAGAAGATATTATTTCAAGAATGTCCGAGCACTGTGAGAGACCCTCCTTTCAAAATCTCCACCCAGTAATCTGATAATGTGACCCACGAAGGCGTCATTCACTCTATAGTACTCCTTCTTGGAGTTCCTAAACTGGAGTTGAGGGTATCTGTCATAAACCTTCAATGCACGACCTGGCTTCTCATTAGGTGCCACAAACAATCCACTATATTGCCTATGCTCAACTAGTGAGTATACAAGATAGGAGGTCATGTAGAACTTGGAGGTCTTCTTTACACCCATGAATTGCTTGTGGAAGCAATCACTTATTATGCCTCCCCAATAGAACGAGGCTTTTGTGGTGACATCTTCCTCCCCGTGGAGAATCTGCTCTACGAAATATACCATCCATTCTTGAAAATATGCAGTAGTAGGGAAGCCCATCACCCTGCTCAATAGGGTCACCAAGTCATGGTAGTCCTCATGGAAGTCGCTACGGAAGAGCTCCTGAGGAACCTTTGCGGTGCTGCCCCTTTTCTCTTTAAGCCAGTATTGGTTTATAAGCTTCTTATAGCCAGTGGGGTTTTCATCCCATGTCGCCTCACATTTTGTGATGGTTGGTGTTTCCATTGTTTCAAAGGTGGGGATGTGGAAAGTATTTGTTATTGCTTTAGCTAACATATCAGCAAGGATGTTTCCATCTCTATCAACTATTGTCTGTGTCTTAGGCTAATATGCCTGCCAGCAGGCCATGACCAATTCAGGGGCTATAAGGGACGGAGGAAAACCCACAGCCTTAGCAATTCCACTTTGTCTGATTAATCTTGCATTATTAGTCTTCAGATGGATCCTGACCCTCTACTTGAATTCATCAATATCAACATGGTCAATATTGGTATATGTTATTTCCTTCTAGTCCGTGATGACTTTGGACTGCAACGACTCTCCTTGGAATTGGAACTTCATCTAGTCCTTGTCGTCTTTTCCACGAGGAACCTTGCCCACTTTCTTCCCTTTGTCCTTTTCTGTAGCTACCCCTGAGGGTCCTGCACCTAGTTCCATATATCCTACAAACAAGGCACAATGAGTATAACCAATCACAAAAAACATGAATGTTAGTCATAATCCCATAAACGAAGTCCAATTAGACGATATATCATTCATAAAATCACACTTTTACTTCAAGACATCGTTTGTAATTTACTAGAGGGATTTTGAACATCCCAAGCCCGAAGGGCTAGATTTCCTTGACAAGAATGTTATTCAAAGGGAAAACATAGTTGGGCAACCCAGGTGGTTTCTCTCGACCCTAGATTTTGATGGTTTAGAAGGCCCATGCAGGAGAAGGCCGAATTTTGGCATGTGGGCCGAGATAGGTTGTTAAATTAAAGGTCATTTGGAAGCTTATTAGAGAGCCCAAAGATACAAGGCCAAAAAGTTGTCAAGGTTTAGCCATTTGGGATGGCCAGAAGGAAACAAAGTTCTGAGGACGGAGCTCTGGGGTCCAGGACCTGGGATGTCAAAAGGCGGTCAATATACCCTACTAGTCATTTAAGTGCTAGGGCCTAAAGGGGCGAGAAGCCGTTGGTTAAATGTTGTTTGGGATGGCAGGCATTGAATAGAAATCCGGCGGGGGTGGCCTAGTTGGTCGGGCCCAACATTAAGCTTGGCTTCAAGCATTTCCTTAAGTCTTTAGGCAATTAGCACGGCGGGCCTTGGAGGTCAGAAAGGCAGACTCAAATTTCCCTTTTGTGCTGGCTGAGATGCGATGAAGCCCGACAAGGGAAAGGATGCCTAAGTTTGTTGTTGATTGTCTTTGCGGTGAATAAAGGCTCAGGGCCTGGTGGTTGGAAGGATGTTGCCAGCAGCCACTTGAAATGGCAAAGACGCCACAAAATCTCATGGAAACAACTCCACGAACCAAGGATTGGGAGGGAAAGGAAATAATTCATTTTGGTTTTTTACCTAGAGAACGAAAGGCGAGGCAGACCTTGGGATCAAGTGGACTGGACCATCACGTCGTTCCACAAGGTGAAAGTGACACGGAGTCCTGAGGATTGAATACCGTAGGAGCGAACCCGAGAAGGATAGATGGAGGCCAATTTTGCAAGTTTGTTTAAGTCCAACGACGATTTGCCGACGGAGGTCCGAGGTCGCGGGTCCGGAGGGCACGGATGCCCTGTGCAAAGAACGACGACGACAAGGTGGGGTTCCAGATTTGTCCTAAAGGATGTTTTTGGAGGGTTTTTAGAATTTCAACACATGGATTTTTTAGGTGTCATCTTGTTTTACCTTATTAAGTTATTTGTAGCCCACGTTTGTTCATCATTAAGTGTAAAATCACAAAAAACCTTTGCAGGAAGGTGGACGACTAACCTACCTCAAAAACCTAGTAAAAGAGGTTGCAAAATCCACTAAGGATCGACGAACGATGGCAACGGGCGCGAGGGCAGCTGGCGACAAATGCACTGGACTCCTCAAAATCTACTCTGAACTCCTTTGGCCAACCTGACATATGAAAATGATAGGTTGAGCCAGATATTTATACCCAAAATTAGCAATTAATACACCCATTAATTCCCGTATGGATGACAGGAAGGTTGGTGAGTTCAAAATCTCAGACGGGGGCGGAAGGACTAGGGTCTAGGGGCCGGAAGGACATGACCTAGTGGCTGCTTCAAAGTTTGTTATTTTCAACCGATGGAAAAAGGGAGTCCGGGGTCCAGGGGGCAGAACACCGTCGTAGGTTGGCCATCAGAAATGACGAAGTCAACATGAAGTTTTGGGCAGAGAAGTCTGGAGGGATGGGCCCAGTGGGGGGAAAAGGTGATCCAGTTTGCAATGTAAGTTAAAAAGGAGGAAATCATGAAGCTGGGTCTTGGGGCATGGGAAGGTGGAGGCCTTCAGCCATTTAGGGTAGCGAACACTCGACGGAAACCTGGTAGGGTAGGCCCCAAGGCGCCTGGTAGAAGCAAACTACCAAGGAAACTCTGTAGGGGACCAAGACTTAGCAAAATTGGAGGGGATGAAACACAATCAACCTAAGATGAGAATTCAAAGACATGTTAATCATCTAGGACACCAAAACAAGGGCACACAAAATGAGGCAGTGAAAAAATGATCAGACAAGGCAAAGAAAAGAGAGGGTCCCCATTTTGAACGGGGCGTGTGTGCTGAAGGCACAACAAATGGCGACTCTGATGGGAAATGTGTAGTGAATTCATTCCTCTCTACCAAAATGGTGATCAATGACCGCTAATCCAACCGAGCAAGGTACATAAACCATCCAACACCAAAAGTAACTTGGACATTGCCCCACTGCCAGTCAGGCATCCATAGCCCCGATAGAGTTGTTGTTGTGTTCCCATGGATATTGCTCTACTGCCAGTCGAACATCCATAGCCCCAATAGAGTTACCCACACACCCATACGATCGCTTTATTTCATTATTTTCTTTCCTTTCTTCCTTTCAACATTTCCTTTTCTCACTTATCTTTTGCTCAACCGTGTAAGCACTGAAGCCTACAATGGGTTGGGGAACCACAATGGCCACTGAAGTGAACTTAAATTTTTTCACTTACTAGGCTATTAGAGTAGCCATTGTATCATCCTTTGGAAATAATTAACATGTGTTTTGTGCAAGATCTGAGATGTGTGTGAAAAGATCCAACCAAGGGTTAAGTTTTAAGGTAGAGTTCAAATGAGGAAATCATTCCTAGGAAACTTTCAGGGACCAATAGTCTAGAATGAGCATTTAGCCAAAGAACACTAAAGATGGACAACAAAGTGAACCGTTCATCGAACGAGCACGACCACCGCAGTGGGATGGAGAACACTCTCTTTGAAATAAAACAACCGAGAGGCCAACAAAATAGAGCAACATGGAACAACAAAATGCAAGCAAACCAAAGGGCAATCTACTCTAACCTATACACAAATATTTACAAGGAAGAGCTCGATAGAGCTTAGACATGGAAGTAATGCTTCAAGTGCTACCCGTTGACGGGCAACGAGACGTCTTCACCAGTTAAGGTCTTTACGTGGAAAGCATTGTCTCCAAAAAATTTAGCTATTTGAAAGGGGCCAAGCCAAATCTTGTTGAATTTGTTATGTCCCCCTTTCTTTTCATGGGCCTTGCCTCAGTACAAGACTAAATTTGCAATTCTAAAGGCCTTGATCTTGGCTCGATGATCGAACCAGCATTTGACTATGCCTTGGTGTTTGGAAAATTTTTCTATTGTGTGGTCTCGTACTTCTAAATGAAAGAGCTTAACTAATCGAGCTTCTCTATGGTCACCCCCTTCATAAAAGTTGTTGATAAACTAGAGGGTGAGGATCTTCAGGTGGATAGGAAATATAGGCTCTAAGCCGTAAACCAGGTGGAATGGGAAATCACCAAGGGAAGCCTTACGGTAGGTACGGTCTGCCCAAAGGGAAAATTAGAGCTGCGTATGCTAGTCCTTGAGATTCCTATCGAGCAATTTTTTGATCACTATAATCAGGTTTTTTTTCATGGATTCAGCAAGGCCATTGCCTTGAGGGTAGTAATTGGATGAAAATTTAAGGGTGATTCTATAATCAAAAGTCCAACCAAAAATTTTTAATGAAGCAAATGCAGGTCCATTATCACACAACAATGCATAAGGATAGCCGAAGCGATTTAAAATGAAACTTTCCAAAAAAATTATAATTACCTCAATTGTGCATTGTCTACATACAATTGCTTCCGTCCATCTAGTGCAATAATCAGTAGTGGTAAGAATGTACCTGTGTCCCACAGATGATGGAGGGCTTACCAGACCAATGAAATCAAGACCCCATTGCGCAAACAGTCTCACCTCCAGAACAAGTTGCAGTGGGACAACAACATTCTTCTCCTTGGTGGCAGTAGTATGACATGTGTGGCAAGAGCGGACATGCCCATGAGAATCCTTGAAGGCCGTCAGCCAATAATACCCGACTCTTAGTATTTGATGTGCAGTGGAAGGCCCAGACCCATGACCAATACCAAACTTGTCATGAAACTCCTACAGGACTTGATCTACTTCTTCCTTGCCAAGGCATCTTAGGTAGATGCCTTCATGATTTTTCTTGTATAAAATGGAACCTTGCAACATGTAACTACTTATTTTCAGCATGAGAGCACGTTTTTGGACCCCTTGTAAGTGAGGTGGACACTTGTGGTTCAACAAATAATAGACGATGTCCTCGTACCATTCTCCTGGAGAAACATCTTCGAGCTGGTATTGCTACACTATGAGTTCGGGTCCTACCTCTGCTGCTACTTCAACAATTGTTCAGGTAAGTGCATGTCCTCTCACCAACCTCATCAATTAGATCTCCATGTCATACTCCTAGAGCAATGTGACCCACTTGGCCCTTTGTTCGCCCAATTCGTTCTGCATGAGCAATATTTTCACTGATGGATCAGAGAAATGGCGAACACCTTATTACGGAGGATGTAATGTCTAAATTTCTTCACTCCCCTAATGAGGACGTACACTTGTTTTTCTATGTTGTGGTAGTGTAATTCACCATCTTTCAATGGAGCACTCATGAAGGCTATTGGGTGCTCATTCCCCCCTTCATCTTTCTGAGTCAAAATGCTAACATAGTAATGCTTTGAAGTGAACGAGTAAATGTAGAACGACTCCATATAGTCTGAGCTATAGGTGCCTCAACAATTGCTTGATTAATTTCTTCAAATTATTGCTTTGCTTCAAGGGTCCACTCAATCTTGGCATCTTGCTTTAGCATGGTGTTGAGCGGTTTGACAATCTCAGCAAAGCCCGTGATGAATTTCCTTACAAAGGTGATCTTTCTGAAGAAGGATTTTAATTCTTTCTTATTGCCTGGTGCCAGAATTTTTAACAAAGACTAGATACGTTTAGGGTCTATAGAGATCCCCTACTCTGAAATGACATGCCCTAGCAACCTCCCTTCAGTCACTCCGAAGATGCACTTCTTCAGATTAAGGGAGACCCCAAACTCCCTACACCTTTGAAACACCTTACATAAATAAGAGACATGTTCACTCTGTTTCTTAGAGAACACAGTCAAATCATCCATGTAGATGATTATACACTTTCTAATTAGGTCCTTGAAGGCAATGTCCATGGAACGCTGAAAGGTTGCGCCAGCATTGATGAGTCTGAAGGGCATCCTTCTGTAAGCAAAGGTCCCCCACTTGGTGGTGAATGTTGTCTTGTGGTGATCTTTATATTGCACCATAACTTGGTTGTATCCAGAGTATCCATTGAGGAAGGACATCATTTGAGAGCCATTGATGATTTGTAGTACCTCATCCAATGAAGGCACTGGGTAGTTATCTTTCTCTGAAGCTCTGTTCAAATTGTGGAAGTCTACACATAATATGATTTCTCCGTTCTTTTTTCTTATCGGGACCAAGTTGGCCACCCAAGTAGACTGCCTGATTGGGAAGATAATTATTGTTGAAAGCAATTTCTACACCTCTTTGTATATGATTGGTTCCAGCAAGGTGTTGATAGGCACTGTCCGTGAAATGGCCGCACTTCTATTTTGAGAGGGATGGTGTGCGTGATGATAGAGGTGTCATAAGTCTAAAGATCTTCATAGCTCCATGCCACCACATTATGATATTTTCGTAGAGCATCCACAATCCCTTTCTTTTCTTCTGTAGTACATACCTTGCCAATAAAAACATTTTTGACCTCCTCAACAGTTCCAAGGTTGTGAGCATCGCATAGGTTACTTATGGATTCCTTCTTCGTTTGTTGATCCTAATCTCTGATCTGATCTAAATAAAAAATGTGCTCCAACTGAACCATCCCTTTGGGAATCGTGTTGGTTTTGAGGTTGATAACTCTTTCTATATCTAATTCGGCCTCTTCCAAATCAGCTTCATCAATTATTTAGGTGGCAAAGACATCAGAGCTCGTGATGAATTCAAGGATATGCTTATCATAATTGAAGACTTGAAAATGAGTGACATTATCTAGAACTGAAGGTGTGGATGTCAGCTCAACAGTGAATTTATTGAGACCCGATAAGGATAGAGGTTGTAGCATGCTGGCTGCTTGAGCCAAAGCATCAGCTATGTAGTTTTGAGCACATGAGATCAATTGTATATTGAATGCATCTAGTCCTTCCAAAAGATCCCAGACCCTGTGCCTATAGTTTGCTAATCTTCTGTCATGGCAGGAGTACAACTTCCTGACCTATTTGACTACTAGCTCGGAGTCACCGAAAACTTGCAGCATTTTAACATTTTTCTTTAAGGCCATCAGAAGACCATGGACAAAGCCTCGTATTCTACTATATTATTGGTGCAATAAAATTAGAGTCAATGGGCAGCGAAATAAGACTTACCCATAGGGCTGACTAGCTAAAATCTGGTGCCAACTCCCTGCTTTGATTTAGATCCATCAAAACACAATGTCCAGAATTTGGACGACTCTTTGACGCCGGGGCCACTAGGGTGGTCATTTCCTTTAAGTTGTGGGTTGACATCCTCGATCTCCATAGCAGGTGTTATTTTGGCATGATGAAGGATGGGTTGCCTCGAGAGTGTCTCCTTCTTAGGAACAACTAATTTCTTGACATGTTCTACCGCCGTTTGGCACAGGCAGCAGTCGAATTCAAAATGAGTTGCATCATGCACCCTAAACCAATTTGGGCGTAGGAGCTCTTGGAAATTCACTCTTATACCCAAGCTGAGCTGGTCTTGTATGCACTTCTCCATAAAATTTTGGAATTCATCCAGCAGTCCTAGAGTACCATCTCCCGAAGATTCCTCATCATCAATCTCTACTAACATCTCGGTGCTCTGAGGCGTATGAGCTAAATCAACTGTAGGGATACATTACACCAAACAAAATTCTGCAACCATGCCTTCTCCTTGAGTTTTTGCTTCTTCTTGATATGCATAGGGACAAAATTTTCGTAGCTCTATTTCTACAAACAACACCTCATTCAAGTTGTTGTATTCAGTGATCATGAATTTCATGTGTGACTCTCGATCGATGCAGACCTGGTTTGGCAGTCTCTTCCATGGTAGCCATATATGGGAAAAGTCTGTTGCAGCATATCCATTCAATGCACGGGTGAAATCCTGACCTAAGATGATTTTGTATGCATCGGGGATATCTGTAGCTTGGATGTCAATGACCTACTGTACCCTTGGGTCTACAGAAATCTGCATGGGGATTTGATTCATTTCTCCCACAATGTTTATCTTAGTTTTGTCTAGTTGAGTCACCTTTTTCCTTGAAGGTGTAGGGGTAATACCAAGGGCTTTACATATGGCCAGGGGCATGATGTTGGTCAATGCTCTAGAGTCAATCAAACAATTATGTAGATTTTTCCCAAATATCTGGATGGTGGTGAGAAAGGGCGGAGTTTCTAATTTCCCTTGGAAGAAGCCCATGGGTGTATCTATTTGGGCCAGTTGAGCCTTGTTCTTGTTACTGATCCTATCCCTGGTTTTCCCAAGAGGCTGGTCCTTGGTGGATTGCTTGTTATCTGGATGTGATTCTTTTGTTGGCTGTTTGTTTATTGGTTGATTTGAGGGAACATCCCTCCTTTTCCCAGAGGCATCCTGAATTGCAGGCTCTTGTCTAAGTTCTTCAAAGGTGACTCTTTTGGCTGATGCCTCTTGTGTTGCTTTAGAGGATGAGGTTCCATTAATTATCCTAAAGAAGGCATGCCTAATAGTAGGGACTTTGAGTAGTTCAAAGGAAGATAGGCTGATTTTCACCTTCTTGAACTACTCCGCTACATATTCACCCATTTGCTCAATTTTGGAATCAAAGGTCCGATTTAGGGTTGAACTAGCGAGCTGAGTCTGTGTTTGACTTGGTTGGTCTTGGGGTTGACCCTGAGGCTATCTTTGTACCATATTTTATAGTAGATTTTGTGCCCTCTCTTTGTTGAAGTATTGGGTGGGCACATGGGGAAGCCCGGGGTTATTGCTAGCATTCGGATCAGGCGGGGTACTAAAATTATTTGGTGGGGTAGAAGTTTTAAAGGGTCCACCCGACTGCTTATTCCTAAGGAAGTAGGGAGTTGATCTTTGGTGAAACATATGAACCTCATCTACATTTTATTCTTCATTTACCTAGCCATTATCTATTGAATCAAAAAGTTGGGCCAAGGTTTGTTCGTTACTTACCTCTTGTACCTCTTCACTCTTAATAGGGGTGACCTCAATATCAGGTTCATTGTGGTCGCTTCGTGGAAATGGCGCTTGGTTGACCATAGGGCAGGAAGATTCGTAAGGCTCAGATGGGATGATGTCCCTGTAATCGGTGCTATCAATAGCATTTTGGACCTCCACTTGTAAGATTTTGGCGGCTGTCTGAAATTCAACTCGAAGTGTCTACTGGTCTTGTGAATCCGACACCATCCAGACAAGGCTACCTCAATGAGATATACTCCACTGGTTGTCTTTTCATTACTATCAGGTTAATCAAGTGGAGTAGGGACACCCCCATTATTGGGCCTCGTATTCCACATGCGATTCTACCTTTGAGAAGGTCTCCTCTCGAAGCTCTGATTCAAATTTTGTCCTTTATCATAATTTTGTACAAAAGAGATGTTGGCCTCATAGTTATCCCTACCTTCTTTATTGTCTTTGCTATCCCTATTGAGGTTAGCCTGGAGGCTACGTTGGGAAGCTTGTAGCTAATTATTCTGATTTCTCAAGTGTGTCATCTTCGTGGATATTTTCTTTATCATTTTTGTCAGCTCTTCCATTTTTTCTTTCTCAGTATTGCTCGGCTGTGCCACTTGATTTTGGAGAAAGACAGGAGGGGATGTTGGCTGGTTTTGATGTGCTAGAGGTAATTCTAGTCCCGACAAGTATAATGGCACTTACAGCTGTTGAGAGTACGTCTGTTGTTGTTGGGGAACTTGAGGATAAGTCTGTTGTTGTGGAGGTTGCAAGTAAGAAGGCACAAGAGGCGCATAATTCATTGGTTGCCCAAGACGTGGGATGATGGGTAGCTGAGGCACCTAGTTCATAAGAGGTGTTTGATGAGCGAATGCTTGGTTGAGACCCTAAACCTGCATCAGGTGAGCGATTGGACCCAAAGAGGGCAACAAACCAAAGATATTCTACCCCAAGTCTGCACTGGCCTTAACAGCTTCAGCATAAGCAGCTACTAGTCTCACAGGTGGCTGATTCATCCTTTTCACCAACACGGACATGAGATTATCCAATGTTGCATAGTAGATGGGTAGGGCTGCAACATCATTATGTACGTATGGATCCTGAAGCCTCATGAAGGCAAGATGGAAGTGATCATTAAAAGAGTCGATGGGTTCATTAATTTCCCTCTAGATATACATAAACTATTGGTATAGCTCTGAAGGGTTGATCGAGATCTTATACTTCTACAGGAAAGCATTCTTCATGAGGTCCCACGACATAATGGACCCTCTCAGAAAATTGATATACCAGTAAAAAACCTCCTCTCCCAATGAGTATGGAAAGAGACGGCATGCAACATCTTCATGACTGATCTGCATATCTGTAGTTGTTGTTTCAAATATCTTAATGTGTTCTTCTGCCATCCTTTGCGGGTCGCGAGGATTGAATTTTGAACAGAAGCCCTCTGGATTCTTGGGCATGTCATGATAGGCATTGAAGTGCAATGACGAAGGATTTTGTGCCAACCAAGCCATGATGGGAGGCGGAGGTGGTATCTGCTATTGAGGGACAACAATCTGGGGCTGCACCTACTGTAAGATAGCAGCCTGGGATTGGACCTGGGCTGCAGCTGTTTGGATTATACCCTGAACTTGAAGGGCCGAGAGTGAGACAACTCCTTGGTTGCCGAAGATGAGAGGTGGAAAAACAGTTTGGTATGCCGGGGTGGAGGATGGAAAAGAGGTAAAGGGAGGTGAAGGTGGAAGGGAAGTGAATGGGACAGAGGAAGAGGAAGAAGTAGAGTCTCCTCCCTTAGTTTGTTTTGCCCTGGTGGGGGGCTACAACTCTTGAAGTTCCCCTTTGTTTGGTGTTGACCTTAGAATTCTCTGAAATCTTTTAGGGGAGAATGATCTGACTCGATCCAGCTTCACAAAGCCCTCCTTCTAGTGCCAATTTTGTTGATGGGTGTTTTGCACACTTTCACAACACAGGTAGTACATGAATGCACTACCTCTCTTGAAAGGAGAATTCCAACATTAAGTTGCTAAAAGTCAACCCAAGGTCTCTCGGGTGTCAGGTCTTGACAGTGCTTGGAATTCCTCAGTTGATGTTTGATGTGATTTTGCTAGCAATCACAGGGCAGACTTATGTAGCTAGATGTGAAGTGGATCATAAAGTCTGAAGTTTTTGAGATGGGAGTTAAGGTGCACGTTGTTGTAGGTTCGAACAACAATCTAAAACTTCAATATTTTCTTAAGTTTTGGCTTTACAATGTGCAATGAACCTTACCACAAATTAGTTTCTAAAAAAAAAAATAGAGTAGGGAAGAGGGAAGGTTCTTGGATCTGCAACTAACTGTGAATAGTGATCATGGAGATTCTACTGTGGACAGCTTCCTTCAAACAAAATTTCACTTAACTAGAAACAATCACAGTCTCATGAAACTTTGTGCTATCTTCTAAGGTCTGCAGATTTTTCACTATTCATCCACCATATATATGCATGAATAAAGATAAAGATTTAGAGCAACTTAAAGTTTTAGCCCAAACTAACTTTACAAGACCATTTACCAGCAACAAATGGCAAAAATATGAACTGGAAGGTATCAACACAGCAAAAAATTCTACAATCACAGAACAACATTACCAAAATCTATCTAAGCAATTTAAAGCTAACTAAAGCAACAATGAAATCTAACTAAAACATCCAATAATGGGAGATTGAATCATTAAACATGTAGAGCAACTCAAAAAATGCACCAAGTCAATGTATTTTCATTACAAATTTCTACAGCATTTCATTACAACAACTCAACTCTCTCTTGAAAATGAGAGGAGACACTCTATTTATATTGTCCAAAAAGTAGAACGAATGGCCAGGATTTAATCTCATTGTGTGGCCAAGATTCACTACAACTTAGGGTTCTACCTACCCCCAATATATTACAATTTAAAACATAACCTTGTCTTTATGCCTATTTTATCCTCTAGTGACAACATTGTAGTAGTTTTGTCTTTTTGCTGATTGACTTTTTGCTATAGCTACTCTGTCAGCAATTCTTCATTAATAATAGGGTTGCCTTCCTACTTTTTCAAGGCTGCATACTCCATGAAATTCAAAATTACCGGCTGGAGCATGTCAACCTCCAAAATCTTGGATCATAGCAATTGATAACTCCATTCCTTGGAGTTGTCTACAAGCCTTTCCCAGTCTTTGTCATACTTGGCAGTGTAGTCCCTAAACAGTTTTGACTGGGTGAAGACGCAGGCAAGAAAACTCATGAAATTCATGGTTATTTCTGTTGACATCCCATCCTCCACCCTTCTCTGAAAGTGGGGCTTTATTTTCTCCAGATCTATTTGTACGACAGGCATCTGATAGCCCTTCATTAACATCAGGTAATGGGAGCAATTCGCTCTGATCTTTTTGACCCATTCAATATCCAGATCCACTTTATCAAGAAATTTATCCAACCTTTCTTGCTTGTTCTCAAATTCCCACTTCCATACATCCATGATCCAATGATCGTCCTTCTTGAACATGAGTTCCTTTTCCCATGTGGCACTTGGCAGTCAGAGGATAGCCTCGGTCTTTGGGTAGGTGGACCTATACATTGCAGGGAAGTCAATGCAAAGTTTCTTCGTACTCTCAAAAGACTGCTGGATATCCAAGAATTTGTTTGTTGTTCCAATAGCATGGCTAATGCTTGTGTTTTTGACATATAAGACCTACTGGAACCAACTTTCCATAGTCTTGTCCAAGTTCTTTCTCTTTTCCAGCTTATCAATTTTCTCTTTTGACAACATTTGTGGCGGAGCCATGGATGTGGTAGGCATTTCTTCTGTTGAAGACCATTTTTGAATGTATGTTGTTAGATCAACTACCTGTGCCTTAAGCTCTTCCTTTGAAACTTTGTCTTGTTGTATAAGATGCACCACGGTAGCGACAAACTCTTGGAGATGTTCCACTTTCTGATCCCTTATAGCCATCCCCAAGTCAATAGTAGAGATATTATAACTTACCCCCTCTTCCCCTATTATGGGCGTAGCCACCTGGACAGTCCTAGATCTAGAAACATCCATTGTTACTTTGGATATGACCTTGGGCTTCTTTTCCCTTTTGGTAGTAATTTGTGATCTGGCTAGGATAGCCTTTAGTCTTGTTCTCAGACTGCTCGGGGCAGGAGCCTTCTTTTCAAGTTTCTTTTCTAGCCATTCAGGCATATGAGCCTTTTCTCTAGGTGACTCACGATCACCTTCTTTTTTGCCCTTTCTGATTTCAATCTCCTTCTTTGGAGCCTCTTCTTCTACCTTTATATCTTCCTTGTCCTCATCAGAATCCTAGGTGAATGTTATGTGTCTGATTGGGGACTTGGTGGGCAGGCACTCTTTGGGACTTTCTTCTCTCTTAGCCTCCCCTTCCCTTCTGTCATCATGCTCATGCTCATGTTTGTGCTCATCGGGATTTTCAATTTTGAGGCTTTTGGTAGCCTAACCATCACCCTCAAGTTTGTCTTCCTCTGCACTCTCTTCTTCTTTGTGAGGAGGTGACACATCCTCCTGCTGTTCCTTTGCAGGAAATTCCACATTTTCTATTGTCCCGTCACCTTCTTGGCCTTCTTCTCTGGGAGGAGTCCTTTCTACTTCTTCCCTGATGTCTTTCAATTGTCAGGCCATTTCCTCCTTGAGATCATCATCAAATGTTTGCACAATTTCAGTACAGGGATCTCTTTCATTGCCGCTCTCGAAAGATCCTGTTTCTTCCTCCTCATAAATCACCCTGTTAATTTGCCGATGTTCATATTCTGGGTGTTCACGGTACTCGTCTACTTCCTCCTCCAATGCCTTTGCAGTCTCCATCTCCTGCTTCTCCCATTCCTCGGAGATTAACATTGTGGCTTCCATTACTGGTGGTTCCGTTGGAGGTTTCGAGGGTGGAGCACTGGCGAGGACCTATGCCAAGGTAGCTTGGATGGTGGGATCCAAAAATATTTGGGAAACTTCGGAGGGGGTGTTTTGCATGTGCTGTGAGAAAGCCTCTGGCAATGTGAATGCGAGCATTGGTATTGTTGCTGCTGCCAGTGGAAGTGACGTAGTGGGCGACATGGAGGTGGAGGAAAGTGGAGAAGTTGCGGTAGAGGAAGAGTCAACCAATATCACTGGCCCAGTTGGCGGAGAGGAGGCGAGGTGGACCGAGATGTCCACCGTAGGCGAGGATGTGGCTATCATGGCTTGAGAAGTAGATGGGAGAGTAGCGGAAACAAGGGCAGTTGGAGAGGATTTTAGCTGATATGTTTTCCTTTCTTCACCCTCATGAAGGGGATCCTCCTAAATTGCATGTCATCTTGCGATGCTTCTTGTCCTTTTATGCCTCTTCGAGGGTGAACCCTCCAAGTATTTTCTTGAATACACCTTTGGGTCTGGCTGCTGCTTTGCCTCGACCTCTTTCCTCTTCTTAGATCTCGTAAGCGAAGGAGATTTGGATGTCTCTTTGGTTGAGGTTGTAGGGACATCCTCTATAGCACTAGGCTCACTCTTGAGCCCTTCATATGTTAATATAACCCCTTGTTTTAATCGTTCTACCTGTCCATCGACCCATTCTTTAGTGCAAGCCTCGATGGGCTTGGTTATAGTATCAAGGTCATCGACCTCTTGCTCGTCCCAATCTATTGCTAGAAGTGGCAAGTTAGTGACTACAGTGTACCTGGGGCCCATAATGGTGCTTTCATCTTCTTCGACCTGATCAGGTGTGGGAAAGATATTCACCCTTACAAAATATGCAGTCATTCGCATGTAATGCCTTGCACGTACCTCCTTATCATCTTGGCAATTTTCCCAGAAATCTTCTATGTGATGCAAATGGGTGTATCCTGGTCCCAGTGCCTTCCTTACATTCCCATATGGGTCTATCCATGGGCGAGCAGTGTTCAGGAAAAAATGATATTATGCTAATTCCTTCTTTGAATTCCCAACACATTGGGAGGTCTTCAATTTGTACATTCCCCTATCGATAGTTAAGGGATAAGGGATCCCTACCAAATGCCTATTGTAGAGAATTGAATGCACATGTTGCTGCTGTCGGGAGAGCTCTAACAGTATAATCCAGTCATTTGGGTACTAGGGCAGCTTATTCGGCCTTTCTTT
>VDFB02031668.1:46836-66215 GCA_007258455.2 Sequoia sempervirens | reverse complement strand
GAAGGCATATTGTTTCAAGAATGCCCGAGCACAGTGAGAGACCCTTATTTCAAAATCTCCACCTAGTAATAGGATAATGTGACCCACGAAGTCATCAGTCACTCTGTAGTACTCCTTGAAGTTCCTGAATTGGAGCTAAGGGTATCTATCATAAACCTTCAACACACGAACTGACTCCTCATTAGGTGCCACGAACAATCCACTATATTTCCTTCGCTCGGCCAGTGAGTATACAAGATAGGAGGTCATGTAGAACTTGTAGGTCTTCTTTACACCCATGAATTGCTTGTGGAAGCAATCACTTATTATGCCTCTCCAATAGAACGAGGCTTTTATGTTGACATCTTCCTCCCCACATAGAATTTGCTCTATGAAATATACCATCCATTCTTGAAAATATGCAACAATTGGGAGGCCCATCACCCTACTCAATAGGGTCACCAAGTCGTGGTAGTCCTTGTGGAAGTTGCTATAGAAGAGCTCCTAAGGAACCTTTGCGGCACTGCCCCTTTTCTCTTTAAGCCAATATTGGTTTATAAGCTTCTTACAACCAATGGGGTTTTCATCCCATGTTGCCTTACATTATGTGATGGTTGGAATTTCCATTGTTTCAAAGGTGGGGATGTGGAAAGTATTTGTTATTGCTTCAACCGACATATCAGGAAGGATTTTTCTGCCTTTGTCAACTATTTTCTGTGTCTCAAGCTGATATTTGTATCTGTTATTTCCTTCCAGTCCATGATGTATTTGGACTACAATGACTCTCGTTGGAATTGGAACTTCATATGGTCCTTGTCCTCTTTTTCACAAGGAACCTTGCCACTTTCTTCCCTTTGTCCTTTTCTACAGCTGCCCTTGAGGGTCCTGCACCCAGTTCCATATATCCTACAAACAAGGCACAATGAGCATAACCAATCACAAAAACATGAATGTTAGTCATAATCCCATATACAAAGTCCAATTAGATGATATATCATTCATAAAATCACACTTTTACTTCAAGACATCATTAGTATTTTACTGGAGGGATTTTGAACAACCCGGGCCTGGAGGGCTAGATTTCCCTAGCAGTAATGTTGTTCAAAGGGCAAACAGAGTGGGGCAACTTGGGTGGTTTCTAACCCCAGATTTTGATGGTTTAGAAGGCCCATGCAGGAGAAGGCTAAATTTTGGCATGTGGCTCGAGATCAATTATTAAATCAAAGGTCATTTAGAACCTTATTGGAGAGCCCGAAGATACAAAGCCGAAAAGCTGTTAGGGTTTACCTGTTTGCGACGACCAGAAGGAAACAAAGTTTCAGGGACGGAGCTTTGGGGTCCAGGACCCGAGAGGTCAAAAGGTGGTCAATATACCCTACTAGTCATTTAAGTGCTAGGGCCTAAAGGGGCGGGAAGCCATTGGTGAAATGTCATTTGGGATGGAGGGCATTAAATGGAAATCCAACGGGGGTGGGCCAGTGGGCTGGGCCCGACATCAAGCATTTTGTTAAGTCTTCAAGCGATTAGCATGGCAGGCCCTGGAGGTTGGAAAGGCAGAATCAAATTTCCCTTTCGTGCTAGTTGAGATTGGATGGATCTCCGACGGATGGAGTCTAGCGAGGGAAAGGATGCTTAAGTTTTTTGTTGATTGTCTTCATGGCGAATAGAGGCTTGGTGCCTGGTGGGCAGAAGGATGCTGCCAGGTGGCCACTTGAAACGACGAAGATGCCATAGAATCTTGCAGATAGAACTCTGCGAACTAGGGCCTAGGAGGCCGAGGGAACATTTCATTTTGGTTTTTTACCCAGATGGCGAAAGGTGAGGTAGACCCGAGACTCGGGTGGACTGGACCATCATGCGGTTCCATAAGGCGAAAGTGACACGAAGTCTCAGGGACAGAATCCTGCGGGAGCGGGCCTGAGAAGGACAAACGGAGGCCAAGTTTGCAAGTTTGTTTAAGTTCGACAGTGATCTATCGACGGAGGTCCAAGGTCATAGGCCCTGAGGGCATGAATGCCCTGTGCGAAGAATGACGATGACAAGGTGGGGTTTCAAATTTGTCCTAAAGGATGTTTTTGGAGGTTTTTTAGAATTTCAACATATGGGTTTTTTTGGTGTCATCTTGTTTTACCTTATTAAGGTATTTGTAGCCCATGTTTGTTCATCATTTAAGTGTAAAATCACAAAAAACCTTGTGGGAAGGTGGATGGTGAACCTACCTCAAAAATTGAGTGAAAGAGGTTTCAAAATCCACTAAGGATTGATAAACAATGGCAACAGGCGTGAGGGCGAGTGGCGACGGATGCACTGAACTCCTGAAAATCTACTATGGATTCCTCTAGCCAACTTGACATATGAAAATGATAGGTTGAGCCAGATATTTATACCCAAAATTAGTAATTAATAAGCCCATTAATGCCCATACGGATGATAGGAAGGTTGGTGAGTTCAAAATCTCGGACGACAGCAGGAGGACCGGGGTTCGGGGGCCACAAGGACATGACCTGACGACCACTTCAAAGTTCGTTATTTTCAACTGATAGAAAAAGGGTGTTTGGGGTCTGGGGGTAGAATGCCGTTGCAGGTTGGCTGTAAGAAATGATGAAGACAACATAGAGTTCTGGACAGAGAAGTCCGGAGGGACGGGCTCGGCGAGGGGAAAAGGTGATCCGATTTGCAACGTAAGTTAAAAAGGAAAAAATCATGAAGTTGAGTCCCGGGGCACAAGAAGGCAGAGGCCTTCGACCGTTTAGGGCAGTGAACACTCTACAGAAACCCGACAGGGTAGGCCCGCTAGGCTCCAAGGTCCCTGGCAGAAGCAAACTGCCAAGGAAACTCTGCAGGGGACCAAGACTTAGCAAAATTGGAGGGGATGAAACACAATCAACCTAAGATGAGACTTCAGAGTCATGTTAACCGTCTAGGACACCAAAATAGGGGCACACAAAATGAGGCGATGACAAAACGACCCAACAAGGCAAAGAAAAGAGAGGGTCCCCGTTCTAAACGGTGCGTGTGTGCTGAAGGCACAAGACCTGCATTTCTATCTTGTTCATGGTCAAGATTGGTACTAACCTCATCGTTGTTGTCATGCAAGATCAAGAAGAGCAATAACAACATATTGATTGTATAATGAGATATAATTTATTGCAATTATTCTCATACATAGGCAATGTATGATGACTATGGATGATGATTTCACCTAATTTCATTATCTACACTTCCCTTTGCACATCACACCTATTCTTCATACAAGTCTACACTATTTATGGATGTTTTTCATCATTTCAATCTACACTATTTACAAGATAGGATTAGTTCTTGTCATACGAAGGCTATCTTGGTTTGATTCATTATTTTAACTAGTAAGGTTAATTTCCTTGATCCATTTTAGTTGACTCATTTTGTTCAATTGCTCCAAAAAAAACTCACAAACTTTATTCATATTGTGCATACATTTCACTCTAATTCTTAGAGAAACTTCGTCCCATATTATCATCCCCTTTTAGGTTTCACAAGGCTAAGATTCATTACCAAGAAGCATTTCCACTTGGATCCAAATTATTAATGTCTAGTTCTACTCAAGTTTACCTAGGCCTTTGCATGCAATATAGGGAGTGACATTTAAACAATTCAACTTTGCAGCTATCATGCATAAAGTAAATTGAGCATCAATCAGTTCCTCTCAAAATGCATTGTCACAACTAAACATATACTTTAAATCACAATACTCTTTATTCAATCCAAATAAAACTACATATATGACCTTCTTTTGAGCAAGAATTTGGTTCACAAGATAACAGAGGTCAATACTTAATATTACAACAACCCTTCTTAGGTACAACACAATAATAAGTTAAGAATTCCTCTATAATTGACAACAGTTCTCCATGTTGGAAATATGTGCCTCAATAAATACAGCTGAAACCATTGACCGAGCCGTGATGACATCTATTGGCCCGGCCAAGTAGTTAAACATCATGGTTTGACAAGTCCTGTGACCTTGTTTTCTATCTTGCCGAATGCTTTCACGTGGAGCTATTCTTTGTGACAAGGAGTGTTTGGTATGACCTCTTAGCGCTCGGAGACCTCGGGTGACCGAGGCCATTCAATCATGAATCGGGGAGACTCATGGTGAACACAGGCTTCAGGATAGCTTATAGCGGCTCGGTGAGAAGTCCCAGTGAAGTGTTAGAGTCTCGCTGACAGTATGTTACTTGTTGTGGTCTTCAACATAGCTTATGGTCTATTGGTAAGAAGTCTTACCGATGTGCAAAGGTCTCAGGTCGACGGAGGTTCAAATAAGGTTATTGGGTGTAACTCAAAGGTTTCGGAGAAACGTCCTGAAGGTGTCTTGCCGATAGCCGATGGCTATCGGGGTAACCCAAATGGTTCGGGAAGAAGTCCCAGCGAAGAATGTAAGTCTCGCCGATGATAAGGGATCTTCGGTATAACTCTTGGTGACAGAATACTTTGGGGTAAGTCCTAGAGCTCGGTGTGATGTCTTAGCGAAAGTAACATGTCTCGCCGACAATGCTTTGTGTTGAAGCCTTCAGAGTAAGTCTTGGAGTTCGGTATGTTCTCTTGGCGAAAGATGTAAGTCTTGTCACTCATTCTTGGAGCCCGACATGACTTGTAACTTCAGAAAACCTTGGTGACTCACCATGATCTCCCCGCTTAAGAGATAGGTCTCATGATTGCTTCAGGATTCAAGCAGACACATGAAGCTCACCGGAATGTCTTGGCGATATTGGTTACTCTTGGCGACATCGGTATGAAGGTTATGTGGCATCGACGAGACATTGTTAGTGTCTCACCGAGATGCCAATACAGTGCAAATTTTGTTGACAGTTTGACTGTCCGATGTGGCATCTCATGGACGAATCAGAAGAGCCGAATTGGAACCGTTGGGTGACAGTCATAGACGGCTTCTAAGGAGGAAGCTCGATGGACATGGAACAACAGGGATATAACTGTGGTTTGCAGATTGTGACGGCTATTAATCAGTTGGTTGGTTCAAAGGTTGATTCGACAGATTGTTGTATGATCAGTAAATGTATTCTAATATGTAAAGGTCAGTAACTTGAAAGTTTCGCTCAAGATTGTTCATGGTGAATGCTATTGTAAACAAACATCAGAAAGATAAGTCTGAAACTTGTATGTAATCTTTATTACTGTAATACAAAGTATTTCTCTTGGTGTGGTGGGTTTTTCTCCCGTAAGGGTTTTCCCACGTATATCTGGTGTTCATGTGTGATTGTCAAATACTCTATTTTGTTATCTACTTCATAGTGTATCTTAATTGGACTGTAACTAAAAATTTAAAAGTATATCTGCATTCTTTCCTAAGGTATTGATGTTAGGAGAATTATTTCCGCATTTTTTTCCTTACACTCCATGCTTCTTTTCCAATGGTGAAGGGTCCTTAGCATAGATGGGGGAGATAGTGGACAACTAGGTCCCAACCTGGGACCAACAACCTAATACCCAACCGAGGGCCAATAGATTATACCATCTTTATCATGAACTAAAATTAGACTCTCATGAGTACTCATAAGTCACAACATAAACAAGATAATGGATTGAACCACAGTAGCCTGTGACTCAGCTAGTGAGACATGCTACTGGGTGCTTCTAAGTAGCCATAACCATGACTTTCAGATAGGACTAAGCTCAACAAGTGAGCAACTAAGACAAACAAATGATGGTTCAAACCCAACTTTCACATTCAAAGTCTCTACAAGAAAAATCAACCTCATTCTTATCAAACAATTAAAACATGCACCCCAAGCATCCCGACAGTCCACTTACAGAGAACAAGACATAGATCAACAATTAGTCAATAATCAAGACCAACAATTTTCAATAGTCAAGAACCAACTCCCCATTTACTTAGAGACAAACACCTGCATAGCCAAGAGAGAACAAGAAGCCTTTATTCATTACTTAGTTCTATGGCTAACCCATGAACATCAAAGTGTCAAACCTAGGTTTATCCATCCACCTATATAGACAACCTATAGGATAAAGATTGTGTAAAGATTTCACCCAATATTATCACTGTAACCCTAACAATCTGCAAACATAGATCCATCTTCATTCTCAAGTTCTTTTCCTTACAAAGACAATTTATAGGAGAAAGATCATGTAAATAATCACCCAATATTATCACTGTTACCCTAGCAATTTGTAAACATATGTCTATCATCATTCTTAGGTTCTTGTCCTGACAAGATTGGCAATGAAGAAGTTGACAAGGAGAATCTAGTCTGGCAAAGAACAAGATTTCATGGAAACAAGCATGAGAGAGAACAAGTATGACATAGAATTGTGTATTGCAAAGATGAGATTTTGATTGAGGAACAAGAATAACCGTCATATAAGTTGATTGGGAGCCAGGTGTATCAGAGATACTAGTTCATAGAGAAACCCTAAAGCATCGAGCATTCATAACAACATTGAATGCATAACCTCAATCACTATGAAATCATAACCATGTAACCGACTACCCTTCTAGGTCGACAATCACTGTCATAAAAAAAAAAAAAAACAACTCTATCCACCTAAGCACACACTTAGAGATAGAAAGAACAAACAAACTCAACTCTATCCATTGTTAGGGAAACTATGGGAAAATATTTAACACCAAAAACTCTTATCATTTCCCTAAACTATGATATTCAAATTTTCCAGTTCCCATTTCTTGAAACAACTGAGTTAGAAACTTACCCTAAGCTCCCCAAGAAGAACCTAACCTCCTTCAAGAGTAAAAGCGTCCAAGAGTGCACGCTGAAAGACCTTCCAATCTTTCAACCCATACCCATACTCTCAAAAAACTTTAGAGAGATAGGCTTGATTTCAAAGATCACCACTTCAGGAAAATAAGTACAACATACACACAAAATAAATAAATCAGAATCAGAATCTTCACAAATCATCTCAGTGGAAAAGCAAGTCAAAAATCCAGCTGTAAATCTCTTAAATTAAATTGAAATTTCTTGATACAACCCAAAATTTAACACGATGGAAAAAACCAAGTAAAATATGAGTCATGCATCTACTAAATCAAAATAAGAATTTTTCCATTCAAAACCTTTAAAAGTAAGTAACTTTATAATTGAAAAACCATCTATTAGACTACTAAATCAATTCCATCAAATGCAAGACTCATACAAATAACACCTATATGTGGCTACATGGAACCTTCCAAAAGGTTACAACTAGATCTTTAAATTAAAAAAAAAACCCAAAAATAAAATAGCAGATTTAACCAAGGCCTAATAATAGAAAACATATTTAATAGACACCCAATTGTGTAAAAAAAATACCGTACCTTATTAGGCCTGCAAGACAGAGATGTTGCTACATGCACCTTGGCTAAAGAAGTTGTCATGCTCACCATTGCAGAAAAAACCTAGGATTTCCTATCTACATTACTAAAACCCATTAACACTAGACAAAGAAGAACACAATTTATCAAAATAAATAATAATGGTAGTCATCCACAAAATAAAAAAAATCATACCCAATGCACAAACACCTTTAGGAAAATTGTGGTTTGGGGTTAAAATACATACTTTCTCTATAAACCTTCTCCAATCTTGGAGCTAATATAAAGCAACTCTAGGTCTATCAACAGGTGTTAAAATAGCTTAAATTCATAGACAAGATGAAGCTGAAAGGCCTCCTTTTTAACGGTCTAGCAGTACCTGCAACTTCTTTCCACATTGCTTGCACAAAAGGAATCACACTTGTTCCAGATTCATGCCTTTCTAAACCATAACACTGTCTAGATATTTAAAGAAGAGTTTGTATCCTTGCTTGTGGTCGCAAATTTCTTTGTGTCTCTTTGCTTCTACTACACGCTGTGACATGATATAATATGTTCAATGTGTCTAAATACAATGTAATTGTTGTATTGAATCATACGGCTAAGGTAGAAACATATAATACCTAGTGTACAAATGGATATGCAAATGACACCACATTAAATCTTTGGTACAATCTGCTCTATGTGTTTCAAAATAATGTCATTGTTGTATTGGAATGAAAGTTGGTGGAAATTTATGATTTTCTATTGGGACAACCCTACATGTATGAGAATCATGATGTCTATTAGGCTAGGCCTTAGAGTGTTGTTAAATTGTACAAAAAAATACGAAACTAGAAGTGGTTTCCATGGAGTGTGTATCTCTAATCAACACAAAGCAATGTCGATGCATGGTTTCCCATATCTAGACACTTAATTTGATCATTATTAGATTTTATTAAAGACAAACTATTGATTTTACTTCATGTGAGCTACAATATTAACTTTGACAATATAAGTAAATGGACCATATTTCATCAAGGCAAATAGAGTTGTTCATTTCACCAATAGGTGTATCTCTACATTGCTCCATTGGCATTATGTACTTATTGGAATTATGTACATCGATACCCACTTCTTTCTTGAATAATTCCACCACCCTTTTAGCATGATGTCAGTAATGACATAATGTACTTATTGAAATACCTTAGTGAAGAGATACACTAAGACCCACTTCTTTCTTCAATAAGTCCGCCACCTTTTTACCCTTTCACCTCCTCCTTGGATTTTTCAATGAGGTGTTGGTATTATCAAATCAATTGCATTATGAATGGTTGTGGAACCATTGGTTGTTGGTGCCCCATTTCATTTTCACAATCCCAAGCTTGGATCAATATTCTTGAGTGTCTCATTGAGACCACCAAACACATGTGTTTTCATAATAAAATTATCCATTGATCTAGGTCTAGTGGTATGCCCACAAACACATGGATGAAATATCTTAATTTACCCTATACCTATAATATGTGACCAATAATTCCTCCCCTAGAAATTGTAGAATCACATACATCAAAAGGATCAAATGGATTTTAAACACTTTTTTGAGTTGCAATTGAGAACATATTCCAAGAAAATACATTTGGCCAATATCATTGGTGACATGGGCACATGTATCTCTAGAATTGTTGTTGTTGATAGGGGATGGTTGTGTGTTTTCCAAGTAATTAATAACTTTTCCAAGCAGACATTATATTGTACTACTTAAACAATTGCAATCTTTCCTCATGAGAAATGGAATTGGTTTTATCCCTTGATATTCATTTTGGAATGTAATTCTTCCCCTATGTTAACATTATTGCTAACTCTGTAGTACTCAAGCATATCAACTGTAAGATTTTCTAATTAATTGACTGCTTCATTGGCTTGTCTATTATGTCATGTTTGATAACATTTCATTCCAAAGTTTATTAGATTTATAGATTCATATTTTATGAATATTAGACATTCTTAATATTTATTACTATATTTAGATGATGTTCACATTAATCATTAACTTATATTTCAATAAAATTTATGTCTATATTTAATTTGTTTCATCATATTAAAAATCCTAATATTAGTAATTAAAATTTTACCATCATTTGAAACATACTATTTTAGACTTTGGAGGGATTCACTTTATATATTTATACACCGCATTACAACTTTACAGACATTAAAAATTTACCTACATCATATACCACCTTTCAAAAATATGTCAGCAACTATTTTTCTTGTGAAATTTCTTATGCTTACAATAGAACCAGAAAAACCACTTTTAAAAATAAATCGATTTCTAAATTTTGGTTGAAAATAGACATTCTCTCTGCAAATAAAATTTAGGACCGATTGAAAAGTATACACCCTATTCTAACATTTACGATTGATTTCAATATGTTTTTAAGCATAAATAGATAGAACACCATACTACTTCACATATGCATCTTAGCTATTCGATTCTACGTATGAATTACCTGTTTTGATTGGTTATGGTGCAAACTAGAGTTCACTTGTTTGAAGTGAAGATATGTCATGCTCGACCTCATAGTGTTAGAATAACCTCCTACAAAAGCAAGGGCATTTATGCACTTGAACACCTCTAGGGCCAGGTCAAGGGGGCCAAGGTTCTCCCTCAACTTCTACAAGAAATCCCAACCTATGGACATACATTTTTGCATCGATATATAAGTTGAAGAGGCCAAAGTTCTATGATCAATCCTTCCAAGAAAATCCAACTTAAGGGCAGTCATTAATGCTCTCCTTTTTACAACTCATGGAGGAAGAGGTTTTCCTTCTGACGACATCAGGAGTACAAGGATAGAGCACATAAAAACTAATCCACCTGCAAGTACACTGCATAATGGCCTAAAGCTACAATGATACATTTGTAATTGTGCAAGCCCAATAACTATATTATGAATTTATAATTTCCAACTATAATATAAATTTATATAATAGTTATTAATCAGAGTATTGATATGAGATATATTAGAAATAACATGATTACAGGTATATATGATTGATAATATTATTTTGAAATAAATAACATATACAATGTAATTATTGTTAGACTAATATGTCACTAACTAAGCAGGAGGGACCGTATATGAAAATAAATTTAATTTTCTTTAATGAGTTGACATTTTGAAGACTTGGCTTTCCATTGTTTAAAAGTTCAAATATTATACTTGTAGAAGCTTTCAATACATGATTTGTTCCTAGTACACTACTTAATATGTTACAATACATCTTCTACATCATATCAAAGTAAGAGTTCCACTGATTGTGGATCACAACGTGGACCAAACACAAACTATCTATAGATGGTTTCTCCATACCAAAACTTTTACAAATTGTATAGTCTATCTTAGCAAGCAATGGTTGCTCCTTTCTATCACAATAATATGCTATTCCCATCTATTGTCCTATTTTTTGAAATGTGCCTACTGATATTGTTGCTAATCCTAGTAAAAGATACCCCTTAATTTCTTATACTATTGCTATGCAATGTAGTAGTCTTCTTCTACTTCTTTGCATAGATTATTGTCAAATCCTTTCTTTCTAGAATATAAGTAGCCAGCCTCCAAATCTAAACCCAAGAAACTAGAGACATAGCAAAGTTAAGCTTAATGTGTTATGATGAAATTCTTGAATGGAAGTAGACAATGCAAAGAAGAAATGGACACAGTGCCAAGGCAGTCAAGTTCTGAAGAACCTATAAAAGCAATTCAAGTAACTAAACAATTTAAATTGAATCGAAAGGGATTCAAGTACCGTAGAAAGCAAACTAAATATAAAGGTGTTAGGAGATGCCCATGGGGTCATTTTTCTATAGAAATTAGGGAGCCTGGATCTAAGAAATGTCGATGGCTTGGAACATTTGATACGATTGACGAGGCTGCAAATGCCTATGAAACAACTGCTAAGTGCATGAAAGGAACTACTCAAGGAAACTACAAATTCCAACTATATCATTTCAAACCCATGGAATTTCTTTGAAGATGTTTTTTTTCATCTTACAAAGAGGACTCTACAACCAAAGAAATTAACACAACATCCACCATCTGATTAAATATGCAGTAATTCAACACATATGATACAAAATTTTCAAGCCAAAGAAGCAACAACAAATGATGCTCACTCAAATCTAGGTTTATTGGATGAAGTAATCTGCAAATACTTTCCAAATTCACATTACACTAGTGCTATTGAAGACAACCAAGAGAATGGTGGTACAAATCAAGTGCCAAATCAAAAAGTTGACAACTTTATAAACACAAATTATGAGTTTCTTTACATGAACCATGTCAAGGGTATGATTCTTAACACCAAATTTAGATATCAATTCCCTATTCATAGCAATTCTATATAATAATAGTACGAAACAATAGATTGTCATTGGATATTGAGATTTTGTGATATTGTTATTGAAATTATTTCTTACTAATTAATTTCCTTTGCCACAATTTATGTAGATGATGCAACAATTTTTGAGAGTTTTGTTAAGCAATCTCCAATGTTGTTTGAATGTGCTAGTGTTTTTAATGAGATGAACACAACTTAATTCAAATCAAGTATTGGGCATGTCCTTCAGTATCCCCACATGGATACTAAGAACATGAATTGTAAGAACATTCACAATGGTTGTTGTTGTGTCACCAAGGAGCCTGCTAATTCCATTGCCATAAAACTACTGAGCCACTATGAGATTTGTTCACAAACTACAATAGAAGTGCAAAAAATAAAGACTAGACTACAAGATATGGAGGAAAGTATAAAGTTATTGATGGAATCTATTCCCAAAATTATGCACAAATCTGCAGCCATGCTCTCCTTTTTTTAGAGTTTCAATCCATAGAGACATACAAAAATGCATATAATTTTGAAAACTTTGGAAATATGTATAATTCCCCTAAATTCACTTTCTATTTCAAATTAGAATTCTAAAACCAAAATTTAGTTTAACAAAATGATTTTCTACAAATAGTTTTCTAATTTTATTTTTGTAATTTTCTATTTTCTTATGCTTAAATTTCCTTGTATATGCATATATTAAAATATTAATTATGCAAATGAATGTAAAATTTTGTTGTTCATTTCTTAGTTTTCAAATGCAATGTTTTCCATTGAACACTTGTAGCTTACGTGCACATATAAATGACATTCTCAATGACCATGACATAATCGCATTTGATATCTTATGTTTGCAAGAAACACATATGCATCCATTAGAAACTAACAATATATTTCAAGATTTCAATTCCTTTGGTCTATGCAACATACATGGCATATTGACTTTAACTAAACAAAGTTTAATTATATCTAAAACAACACAACATACAACAACAAACATTGAAGCCTTCACAATAACAATAACTCAAACTAACATCGAGTTCAATGTCTGTAACATCTATGGAAGACCCAACACTCCAATTTTAAAAGTCCTAATAATGACCGATAGAATACTTGCACTTATAAACACACAAAACATCTTTTATATTATAGGAGATTTCAATATTGACATGAATATAGAAACAAAAAAAAAACTCTCTAATCATATGGAAAAGAAAAAAATACAATTCATATTAAACCAAACACACACTATAAACAAACCACTAATTGACCATGTCTAGTGTAATTCAAATACACATGCATCTTCCACCTACAAATTGGAAGCATATTAGACTGATCACCTTGCCACTTTTATAAATTTCAATCCTAATCAACAAAATTACTAGACTTTTGAATCTCACTGACCATATAAAAATATTGGTCATGTTGTAGACCATCACTACATTGCTATCATTATTTCTAATATGCTACCTATCTAAATTCGTATCCTTCTTCCAAAATTGTATCCTTGTTTCTACATGTTTACCAAATATACTAATGCGTCTTTACAAAAACAAAATAACATTATTTTATTTCCATGCAAAAAAAATTACTTGTCTAATTGCTCAAACATATTATCGCAACTGATATCTACCAAAAATTACTACAATTTCATTGTATACAATCCAACACCATGAAACTTTACTGCAGGAAAACAACAGAAAGTAGCAAGAGAACAAGCAAAAAAGAAGCAACAAAATAGGTAGAAACACCCGAAAGGTATTTAGAAAACAAAAATTCAATTTCCACTGTGCTAATTCATTTTTCCAATGCTCAAGCTTTTTCTATTATATTTTGTACAAATCAAAAATTGGAAGTCCCCATTCCATATCCATTGAGGATCTAAACGCTCGAAAAGTTGGAACACTTTTGAAGGTGACATAATTGTAGTGTACAAAGCCAACCTGGACAAAGCCAACCAATCACGTGAAGTGCTCTGTGCAGATTTGAAAAATGATAAAGCTAAAATGGCAATTACTTTAAATGTTACTGGCCATCTTGTCAAAGAACATGAAGACAAAACCATTCTAGGCTCAACAATATGTATATCAAATTTCCAAATTGCACATCTAGAATAGATTATGATCGTGCGACAGTGAGTTCATTATCATTTTGCAAGAAACAGGCATAGTTGAGGTCATACCCCACCTATGTGAAGAATATAAGTTCATACCAACAATGACAATCAAACAATTACTTACAACTACAAATAACTATCCCATTGGAACGATGTTGCAGTTGTTATCTCCACAAAAAGAATGACATCACAGTTTCTACTTGACATCAAAGACGGTGATTCAGACATGGACAAAGCACAAGTACATAAATATTTCATATACTTCTCCTAAACAAATTTACATTGATTGCTTCCTTCTTTCTATCATTACAATCCATACATTAAATCTTATTTACTCACCCTTAACAAATAGTTACAGTTACATAAGAGTTTCACACAACAATTATTAGAAATAGAAAACCAGGTGCGAGAAAACGAGTTTCCACCAATGTTATTCAAAAATATTGTAAGATAGAAAGAGCCATCCAACACATTCAAAACTATCAAAGCTACATATATTTGCAAACTAAACAACAAAAGAGCAGTGGAAAGACTACAAAGACTCCTCCAATCAACATTTCAGGTAATCATTTCAAAATTGTAACCTCGCAATTTTTTTTATTAAATTTCCTCCCCTAAATAACAATACTATTTCCATATATGTTTTAGATACATGGAATTTTAAAAGTGGCCAACTCCTTGTCCAATCCCTTCCATGAATTTTGTGCCAAGTGCAACTACAAGTTTGAAAATTATAGAACACTAGAAGAACAAGTTGCCTTTTGTGCAAGATGTAATGATGACATCAAGTATATATTCTTACCTTATTTAAAAACCATTCTTATACCTGAAAACAAACAAACAATACATTGCTTTGCCAATAAATCCATTGTGCAAATGTTACTACCTGATTTACACAACACGTATGAAGACTACATTGAAGATAAATCAGGCATCATCTTCATGTTGTGGGATTTCTCGACAAGAGATCGCTTCACGTTGAATCATAACAACGTGATCATCAATGCCAGTCATCTTCAACAATAATCAACAAATCATAAAAGGTAGGTAAAATATTTTGCTATAATCTTTACCTCTATGCATGCTACTATTCATTGAATATTCTTATATAAAACAATAATCATTTTCTAATATCCAAATACACTATTTGTAGGCACCAAATGAGCTTGAAAAGGGGAGATTATTGCACTTCTACTGTCTGTACACCACCTACAAAATTTCCTTGCATTTTTATTTCTGATAGTACATGTCAATTGCTAGAAGGACATTTCTTTCTTAAAAATTTCATGTTATTTGATCCCTATGACTAAATGCAAACTCTATAAATATATATTTCTATTTCTAATCACACTACATCTTGATTAATGGGATTGAACTAAATATTTCTATTATGTCACATTTGAAAACATTTAATTCCAAAGTTTATTAAATTTATAGATTCATATTTTATGAATAATACAAATTCTTAATATTTATTACCATATTTGAATGATGTGCAAATTAATCATTAACTTATATTTCATACAAATTATTTTCACTATATTTCATGTCTACTCATTCAACTAAATATTTCTATTATGTCATGTTTGATAACATTTCATTCCAAAGTTTATTAGATTTATAGATTCATATTTAATGAATATTAGGCATTCTTAATATTTATTACTATATTTAGATGATGTTCACATTAATCATTAACTTATATTTCAATAAAAATATTTTGACTATATTTCATGTGTATTAATATTCCAATTATCAATAACTCCATCAAAATGATGCTTATATATGTCTCTATTTCTGCTAACTAACTCTCCCCATCATCCATACACAATTTAACAATCGACAGGAACCTGACTCAACTGCGTCTCTTGTTCTTTAGATGACTTTTTTATTTTTTAAATTTAAGTTATTATTTTCGATTAAAAAATACAATTTTCTAAAATATTCTTAATGTAAAAATATAAAATAAAATAAAATATATATAAAATATGTTATATTTAAATATTTCTTATTATTTATAATGTTTATATAAATTATACATTATTGCATAGAGTATATTATAATTAAATTTTGACATCTAATATTAATTAAAATATTAAATATATATCATATATTTAGTATGTATCTATATTTATTGATTAAATATATATCAAATCTATTGAAAAATATACTCAAATTATATTTATTATTACATATTATATGAAATATAAAGCACATTATTAAATATAAATACTATATATAAATAACACTATTTAATTTAAATATATACAATCAATATATAATATTTCTATCTTTTACATAATATGTTATTTAAATTAATGTTTAAGAAATGTAACAACTTAACTAGTATTTTAGAGAGATGAAATGACATGGGGTCAAAGGTGGGAGAATAGATAGGAGGGGGGGAGGGAGAGATGCTAATTACCGTAAAAAATACAATACAACAAAGCTCAATAGTCCATGCACTACCCAAGTCAATAGTATAAACTATTCAAGAAGCATACAAATTGATCAAATCGGACTCAATTTTTTAGCTTTGTCAATAAATAGACTAGAGGCTTACAAGTATATGAATCTCCCTTCATACATAGACTTGAGGCTCTCAAATATATTTATCAACATCACTTATCTCTCACTATCAATAAGCATTTTTATATTTATTAGTTAAATATATGTCCATCCCCATCTCCATCTTTATCTCTATCTCAATCTTCCTCTTTATCTCTCACATATCTCTATCTCCTTATCTCTCCCCTTTCTCTATATATCCCTCCCTCTCCCTCTCTCCCTATCGTTCCCTTTTTATATATCTCTCTACTTCTCTATCCTCTCTCTATTTATCTCCCTCCCTCACTCTCCCTCTATCTCTATCTATTCATATCTATCTCTCCCTCTCTATCTCTATCTACATATCTCTCTCTCAACCAGACACACACACATCCATGTTTCTCGCTCCCTAACTCGCCTTCTCCCCCCCCTCTATCTCTCTCTCTCCCTCTCTACCTATCTCTCTCCCTCTCACCTCCCTCTTCTTCTCTCTCTCTCTATAGTGCCCCTCATGTTGTTCTCTGTTAGACTAAGGATTGTTCTATTACGATAGACATTATGACACTTTGTTGATGTTAAATTTTCTGCTTTGATGATACTGGATGACACTTGATGATATTTTGATGTTCTTGCTACTATTGAGTTTATGCATATGCTATGACAATTTTATGGACTTATTGGGTTATATGGATTGATTTAATTATGCACATCATGTGGTTATCTAATCATGGTTACTATATGTTTATCTGGTGATTGTTTGATGTTGTTTACTATGTAATTGTTGTTGTACAATGATGTGGTCACTTGTTTGACATGTCTTGGTGAGAGAGACAGTGTTGCATTACTCATTCGTGAGCACCCTGCTACACTGTGACTTCCTCTCATGGTGTGTTTGACTGTTTTGATTACATATATATTTGTTGTTCGACTGTTTTTTTTGATGCAGGTTGTAGGTATTAGGCATCGACTCCACCTGAATTTTCAGGTCTGAGCGTGCCTTAAACCCAATGGAAAGTTGTTGAAAATAGAGATAAATAAAGGTCCCCCACCCTTGCCATCATCCTCGACGAGGATGAGTATCCAGTTGGTCACCCCGTTAGTCTTGTGTAACGCCCCGCCACACAACTCTAGAGGAAGTTGCAATTAACTACACAAACGTAATAATTTTTTTTTTTAATAAGTATAATTAACATGCAAGTTCACTACCCATTGCCAACAACCCCTAAGGTTACGAGATTGAGTTTACTTAAACCCAAACAAGAAACATGAATTAAAACCATAATATTTAATTACTTAACAAATTAAATACACATACATTCCATACATGATAGAATACATCAAAGGATAAGAGATACCACTTGATTTCAGATAACAATAAATTTACAATAAGATTACAACACTCATTCCCCGAATGAGATAAATACAATAAGTATGATTACATATTACAACTTCCACCTCAATAACAATGAGGGGTAATAAATTACAAGTTTCCAACTGAAACGAATAAAGCAAGAAATGAAAACTGAATCCCACGAGCTCTCCAACTAGAAATCTCGTCCACACGAACAAGAAGACCCAACGGATTAAGGTGCACATTCCACCCAACCATGTGATACCCGAAGGCTCACCCCCCGTGCTAGGAGATAGTAACAAGGAATTCCTATACAAGACCATCTACCTCTAGACACAGGCTAAAACATAATTGAACTGAATCACATACCAACATAATACTACTTAACACAATGGTTACAATGCTTCTAGAGAACAATGATGATCTACGCAGTACAACTAACTGACTTCAAGTTGACATAGAGAGAGTGTCACACATCATTTGCTATGAGTTACCCTCACTCAATATTCCTAGGCTACCGAACCCCCATCTCAGGTTACCCTGGCTTGCCTCTACCAGCTGCCAGACCCTCATACAAACCGTGCTTCTCATCTCATCTCAAGCCTTGATAAATGCTTGAGTCATGAGAGAGGCATTCATTATCTTATTTAGTATGAAAGTTTTTCATTAATTCTTTTTAAGTTATCACTTACTTAAACCCTAAGTGAGTTACCCTGGCGCCCCTTTGTGTGCCGGACCCCCACAAAGAGCCACTCTCCTATCGACAACACATACAAACCAAAACCACAATTCAATGGGTAAACTAGATAAGACAACCTCTCCAATCCAAGGAGGCAACATATAACGAAACCCACTTCAAACACTTGGAGGCAACAAAACACATAAACCACTCCTTCCAAAGGAGGCACATACCACATAAACCACTCCTAATCCAAAGGAGGCACAAACCATCCTCGTTCGTGAAAACTGGGAAAAACAACATGATACATCTATACTCACTACCCAAGACAATCCAAAGGTTGGCTAACATTTTATAACAACCCACACAATTAACTGAAAAGCCCCATCTAGAAGACTTACATAAACAAATGACTCAATTGCCCAACATTGAGAATGAACGAAAAACATCACTTAGAAAGCATTTCAGGCAACTCGATAACCTAATGTTAGGATTTCCTAAATACAAGCCAAGCAATGACATAGTGCATGAAATCAATTAAATAATTAACATTATTGCACATACTCAAAAGTAAATCAAAACACATTGGCAATATTAAGGAATTTAAAATCTAACAATTTAATTCCATTTTCCTCAATTATACATAATAATCAAAATAAATTTTTTAAATAAAATCAATTTCTTTCCAATCAATTATAATAAAAATAATCATCTTAAAAAAAAACCCGAATATTTAAATATACATATATATTAAACATATATATATATATAATTGTATACTCAATGTATATATACAATTATATACGTATACATTTAATTATATAAATATTATTTAAATAATTGTTTATTAAAAAAAACAATTTCAAATTCCCAATCATCTAAAATATATATTATATATATTTAACTAATAAATAAAAAAACAAATATAATATATATTATATATATATTATATAATATATAAATTAAAAAAAACTTATAATAAAAAAAACAAACCCCAAGAGGAGGG